>CAUYQV010162878.1:0-33206 GCA_963574575.1 Galagoides demidoff | reverse complement strand
AAAAAGTTACTGTATATGTTCCAGAAATAACCTGTTTTCCTCAGTGAAGTGGTCTTTCAATTGTGTCTTGAGGAACCCTGGGTTCCATGGAAGAGCCTCAGGCAGGATGGAGATGAAAAAGCAGCCAGGGAATTGGGGTGGAATCTACGAAATGGAACTTTATCCTACTTGTCTTCTTTAACCAGAGAAGTTCTTCAATTTTCTTTGTGATGCTATTTGCCCCATTAGACTGTGCATGAATAAAAGAGGTCTGTGGCTTCAAAATATTTCAAAACTACAGCTTTATCCTATATAGATAGTGCATTGTTTTAAAGATTCTGTTCTTCTTGCAGGCATTTGAGGATCCCCAATAGAACCAAGTGATTAAGATAGAGACAACAAAAGGAGAGTGGGGCGGGCTTTACGAATACCTGAGGCTTTGTGCGATTTTACAGATGTGTTACAGTCAAGACTCACAGTTGGTCAGTGCTTACCAGGACCCAGAACAGTAGACAACTATGTCTATGTGGAAGCTTCTGCTATTGCACCTACCAACTGTTCCTATCACAGCTTGTTAGTCCATCCCCACAGCTGTATGTGGAGCCTGACAAAATAGGCAGCCTGGGAGTGGTTAGACTTGCATTTATTTTAGGCAATATGGGCTCCCTCCCCACCCCCCAATATGGGTCTTAAAAGTAAGGAGTACTGATTTCATAAGGAAGAAGACATAAATAGATCTCTCTTTGCAGGCCTGCTCTCCCAATTCCTTAACCACTTGGGAATATTCACACATACATTTGCACGTGCACACACTAATTCATTTTTTTCTGTCACTCCTGACTCTATGCCCTAAAGGATGTGCACATACCTTTAAGGGGGCCCCACTGCCCAGTCCGGTGGTACCTGTGTCTATTTTTTCCAGTGAATTTCCCATAAGGGCAGAATCTCACTCATTATTGTAACCCTAGGAGTTTGTACAGGGCATGGCACACAGATGCCCAGTCAAAATGTTTTGAGTATTAAGTGACTATATTCAACATCCCCTTTCATTCTGACTGTATCAATACGAAGAGAGAGAAGGGTTTCCTTCCCCTCAGGTGTGGGCTTACAACTTGACTGTTATGCATACTTATTCCAAATTTAGAAATATGGGTCAAATTGGGAAATATTGGAAAATATTAGTTAATTGGGAAAACTGGTCATGAAGTCAGGAAAATGCCAACTTCTTTTTCTGTGAGATCTTTTGCATTGTAGTGTTCACTTTTTAGAAGCCAAGTGGTAGAAAGAAACTGTGTGGTCCGCCCCCACCTTCCAAAGCCAGTTTGCTTCACACATGACTCTATCACAGGAGTTTCCAGGTCAGACTCTGAGTCCTGGGAGAGCATCCAAGCTTCCTTAAAATCAGTACCAGGAGCCATCCTGATGGTCTGCATTGGTTCCTGCCCTTCTTTCACTTTCTCTAAATATTAATTGGGTTGAAGTGTGGGGATTATCTTCTGTAACTGTGAGAGTTTTTCCCATTGGCAACTGGGTCAGGAATGAGGCAACTTCTCTGGGGACAGCTGTCCCTCTGTGGCAAGTGGAGAAGATAGTTAAATCATCCAGGAGCAAGCATCCTGGGATGTATCCTGCATGTTCCAAAGATCCCACAGGTGCCCAGGGCCTTTCTCACCATGGATCCACCCTACCCCTTGGCATGTGCTTTATCCCTTTGTTTAAAATCTCCATCCTTTCTCTCAGAGGCAAAGAAAAACATGAAAACATCCATTTCCAGGGTCAGCTCCTTGGGAGTGTGAGAGACATCCATTTCAACATGTTTCTGCTTCTCTGTCTCCTAACTTTCTTTTTCCTTTCTAGTGTGAGAGTTTCCATTTCAATTCTTTATCAAATGTGTGCTTATAGTGTTAACCCCCGACTCAATCCAAGCACCACTCTGAGAGTCTGAACATCGCTGCAAAGGCATGAGGAATTTTATTCATTCAAGCTCAGAGCCTGGGCTGCCCTTTAAGAAAAAGCAGGAACAGCCCTTACAGACTATCCAGAAAGTCCTTTTATACCTCTCCCTCTTCCCTCCCATTAGACCATCCCACCTCATCCCCTTATTGGTAGGTAAACCATGTCTGTCTTAAACTGACGGTACAGAGTGGTCGTGTTCAGGGTTGACTGGCTCAGGGAGGAGTCTTCTTTGTCTCAGGTGAGTGAATGAGAAGGAAGGGATAAAGGTCACAAGTGGGGCATGTGCAGAGTAGAGTGGCGAGTGCAAAAAGGGGCGGGGCTCAGGATGTGGGCTGAGTGCACAAGGGGGCTAGTGGGACAAAGGGGAGGAGGTCAGGATGTGGGTTGTAACACCTAGGTATGATAAGGTCCTTGGTATGTGGCGGCGGCCTGTTGTTCTGAATAAACAATAAAAGGAGGTAGTTTGACTTGTGACTTGAGTTAGTTTGGCTCCCACAATAGCATGTGTGTGTGTGGGTGTATGTATGTTTGATAGGTGATAAATTAGGAAACCCAGGTGACCATGAACATTTAGAGTTGCATAAACTTGACTCTGTAATTCCTCTGTGCATTCACCTCCCATGCTGCTCTCAGGAATGCTGGGAGTCTACTTTCTAAACAGCTGAAGGTAATTGAGGTAAATGCAGTGGTTTGGATCATCAGTACCTTGTAACTTCCCAGTTGGGAAGTTGGAAAGTGATGGGGAAGGTTGTCACCACAGGTTCTGGAGCAAAGACTCTTAGCTTCAGTGGTACCTGAGAGTGCCAGCAGCTCACCAAACCACTGCCTAACAATCTCTGGGAATGGAACAGAGGCCTCAGGGTTTTTAAAAAGTTCTCCACTGGATTCCAAAGTACAGCCAAGCAACCATTCTAGAGATAGCTCTGATTGGCAACAAAGGTGGTGATGGTTGGGAATAATTCATTAAACACATTTTATGGTTTGTTGCTGTCATAATAGACATCTTTCTATATTGTGGAATGCCAAATCCACCCTTCCAGATCTACTTTTGCACTATAAAATTTGTCCAAACCATTGGACAAATTTTTGTTTTTTTTAATGTTATCGTTCAAAATTAGGTGTGTCATGTAAATAGCATAAAACTGGAACACTTCTCTCTCAGATGAGCTCAGAGGCAGATAGCTAATAAGTCTTTATGGGAAAAGAATACTACATTTAACATTTACAATTTGTTTTCGCTGCCATGAGAAATTGCTCAATCACCAATGATTTTTAAGTTTCTAGACTTACACTAGGGAATAGAAAGCAAACAGGAATGTCTGGCTCCCAAAACCTTTTTCTTATAACCACCTTCTTTCCTTGGTTGTCATCCTATGGAAACTTGGTGTTGGATACAAAGATTTATAAAGAAGTAAATCTAGAAAATTCTAATATCATCCAAGACCATAGGTGTTTTTAAATTGTCGGTGTCTTATGTCATGGTCTTCAGTTTTAATTCTCAGTCAATGTTTAAAAAGGTATGACTTGTATAAATCTCTAAATATTTCTCCTTTTATTCAAGCCCAGAAGTATTTATTTCACTTTTTGGAAAGAGACAAGGTATAGATAACACTTCATGCTAATAAGAAGGTGCGTCCTGTCTATTTAGAGTGGAGCAAAGTAGGATCCCAGAGAGTTGATGGAGCTGGGATAGAAAGAAAGAAAGAAGGACTATTTTCAAAAGAGAGACAAGCTAAATGTGTTTCATCAGCTTTGAGGGATGCATTGTAAGTGGAAAGCCAGATTTGTTTCCTAGAGAATGAAGATTGGTAACTAGAGGATAACTATATTCTCTGAAATACATTTCTCTTTCTTTAAAGTATTTGAAGACAGGGTGTAAGGCTAACTGCCTGGGCAGAGTTTGGGGAGGATCGTCTCACTGACTGTAAGGGCTTGCTCAATGGCTGCCCAATTACTTTGTCTTCACAGTGGTAGGAAAGGACATTGCTAGTTCTTCTTTCTAGAAGATGCGTGAATTAATTAATTGGTCTGATAGATAAATCCATGGATGTTACTCTTATTTTCTAAAAGTGCAAAGAGAGATAAAGCTAGAAATCACCTCAAAAGTAAGCTCAGGGAGAGTTTCTCTTTACAAAGTAGCATCTTCCCTCCACACCCAGACAGTGATTTTAAAAAGAAGAAGAAGAAGAAGAGCACTATTTTAAAGCAATGAAGGCCAGGCTCTGTGGCTCACGTCTGTAATCCTAGTATTCTGTGATACTAAGGTGGGCGGATCGCTTGAGCTCAGGAGTTGAGTGGAAGGTTAAGGCAGGAGGATCACTGAAGCCCAACAGTGTAAGCTTGCTATGAGCTACCAATGCCACAGCACTCCACTCAGGGCAACAGAGTGAGGCTCTGTCTCAAAATAAATAAATAAATAAATAAATAAAAATAAATAAATAAATAACAATAAAAAGAATATGTACCCCTTTACTAAAATGTGAAATATTTTTATTCCTTCTTTCTGGAGAAGTTATAAATCTACTAAAGTTCCAGGATTTTTCTGTCTCCAGTGTTGATTATGGACATAATCAAGATCTAACTCTGTAGAGAGTAAAATTATCCCGGTAGGTTAAAGAAAGTTTTGCATAAGTTGGAAGCAGTGTCTCAGGCCTATAATCTTAGCATTCTTGGAGGCTGAGGTGGGACAGATTGCTTCAGCTCAGGAGTTCAAGACCAGCCTGAGCAAGACCCTATCTCTACTCACAATAGAAAAAATTAGTCAGGTGTTGTGGCAGTCAAGTAACTTGTCAGCTACTTGGGAAGCTAAGGGAGATCATTTGAACTCAAGAATTTGAAGTTGCTGTGAGCTAGACTAATACCACACAAACAAATAAACAAAAAACCAAAAAAACCTCAGAAGATTCTGCATAGAAGAAATTTCTCCTTCCTTATTCATCTTTAAACCCCTCCCACCATCACATCAGACCAGCTTTGTGAGTAGCAATCTTTGCCCTTTCTATATTCCTATTGCCATCATTTAAAACATTTTCATCAATAAAATGATTCATCAGCTTGATTTAATCCTTTCTGTCTGTTACAAGTAACCTTCTGAAACTTGTACACTGGAATTGTTGGAGATTAATGTAGGTGAGAGATGATGGTGGCTTGGCCCAGGAAGGTAGCAGTAAAAATGGTGGGAAATGGTTGGATTCTGGATGTATTTCTAATGTACAGCTGCTAAGATTTGGAGATGGATGTGGGCTATTAAAGAAAGAGAAATACAGAGGATGACTCTAAGGTTTTTAGGTTGATTGAGAAACCAGAAGAATAAAGTTGTTATTTACCAGGGTGGGAAGACTTGGGGAGGATCATGTTTTAAGGAAAAAATAAGAGCTTGATTTTAGACATATTAAGTTTGCAATAACTATTAGCTCCTTTTTAAAGCATGGAGGGGAGAGATTTCATAGATCACTGCAGACAAATCTGGAGTTCAGAGCATCTATCTGGGTTGTCTGTAAATTTAAGAGTCCCAGCATATGAATGATATTTAAAGCCATGTGACAATATGAGATTGCTGAGGCAGGAACTGCAGATAGAGACAGGGATTTCACTACAATCTTGCAGAGCCACCCCTGAGGAGGGCTCTGTGCTTTAGCGCCCAATTTTGGCCTGCAGTCACATACCAAGCCCACTCATTTGTGATCCAGTTCCAGCCTTTAGCCTCCTCAGTCAGCTGGAACCCAGGGAACTAACCCCAAGCACCTGCCTCAGGTGTGATCAGAGGGAGAGCATCAGTACAATAATAATAAATGACATGGGAGTTTTAGACATCTGATTTGCAGCTCACTTGTGTCCTGTGGTCCTGCTCATGCCCAATCCATTTACTGCAGGGTCTACTTGACCTTACAAGATGATCTGATAGAACTTGCCTCAAAATGGGCTTAAGATGGGTGCTCATAGCTACTTGGTCACTTCCTATGCCATAGGCAGAGCTCTGTCTCTACTGGGGCCTACGAGCATGCTGCGGTCTTTTTTCTATGGTGGATAAAATTCTCCATTGCTACATCTTTTCCTCTGCAGGGAAGCTTATACCACAATACAGTCCTGCTCCCAAATAGAATCTTTTCCTGATCTGGGTCCCACACACATCTGGAAGCCCTCCAAGTTGTTCAGTTAATGAATTGAAGCAGTATTCACATGTCTGAAATATTCTACCTCCCAACCATAAAGAAACTAACAGATGTTGTGACTGCTTTTAATGGTGGGAGATGCGAGATGAAATAATTTGTCCTTTAATTTGAGGAGGACATCCACATATTCTTTAAGCCACTAGATCCTAAAGAATCAGTGATGTGGCAGGCCCCCAGTCTTTGTAGAGTTTATCCCTCAATTGCATGTGTCTTATAATGACCAATAAAATTTTTACAACCTGATTGTCTAGTTTAATTTGCAAGGTGTCATCAACATAGTAAATTAATTCAAATTTTGCAGAATGTCTAGAGAGTGTACCAAGTCCTTTGGGACTATATTACAATATAGCTTGGGAAAGCTATGGGTCTGGAAAAAATTCTAAGTAGGTACTATTGTCCATCACTCATGAAAGTCTGGTCCTCAGTGCAGTAGAAAAGTTGTGAGGTAGTGATGAAAGAGACTGTATTCTCAAGACCAGAGACTACACAGATGGAATAAAAGTCAAAATAAGATAGTTAAACCTAGATCTTTATAGCCATGATCATAAATGTTATGAATTAGGTTAAATTCAACTTTTAACTTCATTGCAGGATATCTTATCTTATTTTATTTTATTTGCTTTATTATTATTTCAAAATACTACAGGGGTACAAATATTTTTGGTTACATGGATTTTTTTGTTACACTAAGCATGCCCATCAACAGATAGTGTTCATTATAGACTAGATAGGCTTTTCCCCATCCCTTGATTTCCTCCCTTGATTTCCACTGAGTTTTACTTCCCTCGATGCACACGTGTGCTTATCAGTTAGTTCCAATTCAATAGGGGGTATATGTGGTGTTTATTTTTCCATTCTTGAGATACTTCACATAGGGTAACACAAGGCCTTAATCTACCCTTCTTCATCACTGAGTAGTATTCCACAGTATACTTATACCATGTTTTAATCTGCTCAAGAGTTCAGTGGGCACTCAACTTTGCTTCTATGTCTTTGCAAATGTGAATTGTGCTGCAATAAACAATTGAGTTCAGGTGTCTTTTAGAGAAAATGACTTCTTTTCCTTTGGGTAAATATTGAGTGGTGGTATTTCTGAATAAAATGTTACATTAACATCTAGCTCTTTGAGGAATCTCCATACTATTTTCCACAGAGGCTGTACTAATTTGCAGTGCCACCAAAAGAGTATAAGTTTTCCTTTCTCTCTGTATTTACACCAACATCTATTGTTGGGAGCACATTGTAATAAAAGCCAACTAACTGGGGCAAGGTGATATCTCATTGTGAATTTAATTTGCATTTCTCTGATGATTGGTAATAGTGAGCATTTTTATATATTTATTTGCCATTTGTCTATCTTCATGTCTTTTGCCCACTTATTCATGTTTTTTTGTTTGTTTGTTTGTTTGTTTTCTAGCTGCTTTGCTTCAGTTCTTTGTAGATCCTGGTTATTAGCCCTTTATCAGGTGTATAGCTTGCAAATATTTTCTCCCATCCTATTGGTTGTCTATTTTCTCTGTTGATTATTTGTTTAGCTGTGCAGAGGCATTTTAATTTAATCAACCCCTTTTTTGTTGTTGTTGTTGTTGCTGTTGCTGTAATTTCCATTGGGATGTTCTTCATAAATTCTTTGTGTAGGCTGATATCTAGAAGAGTTTTTCCACATTTTCTTCTAGAATTCTTATACATTCATGCCTTATATGCAAGTCTTTGATCCATCTTGAATTAATCTTTGTCAGTAGTGAGATATATGGCTCCCATTTCATTCTTTTGCATGTGGCAATTTAATTTTCCCAGCATCATTTATTAAATAGGGTTTCATATCCCCAATGTGTATTGTTGTCTGCTTTGTGAAAGATCAGTTAGCTGTATGTGGATGGTCTTATATGTGTATCAGGGTTCTCTGTTCTATTCCATTGGTCTATGTCTCTATTTTTGTGCCAATACTATGCTGCTTTGGTTAAGATACCATTGTGGCATACTTTAAAGCATGGTAATATGATCTTTCCACCTATTATGTATCTTCTCAATAAAAAGACTCTGTGAGAAGGGCTCAGTGCTATCCTGCACCTATGGTTAGCCTCGCCTCTTGCAGTGTGTACTGTTAATCCGTGTCTCGTGTGATCATTTATCCAGTTGTGACATTTTTCTTTTTGCTTAAGATTGCTTTGGCTATTTGGGCTTGTTTCTGGTTCTAAATGAAGCATAGAAGTATTTTTCCTACATCAGTGAAATATGATGTTGGTATTTTGATAAAGATTGCATGGAATCTGTAAATCACCTTGGATAGTATAGATATTTTAACAATGTTAATTCTACTCATCCCTGAGTATGATATGACTTTCATTTGTTTCTGTCCTCTGCAATTTGTTTCCTCAATGTTTCATAGTTCTCTTTATAAAGATCTTTCATCTCCTTGAGCAACAATATATTCCTACTCATTTTTTTTTCTTTATGGCTCTTAGAATGGTATTGAGTTTTTAATTTTACTCTCAGATTCATTTTTATTGTGGTATAGAATGCTAGTGATTTGTAGACATTGGTTTTGTATCTGAGACTTTGCTGAATTTATTTATTAATTCTAGAAGTCTTTAGGTGATATATTTGTAATTTTCTAGATATAACATCATATCATCATTAAGAAGTATAGTCTGGCCTCCTCTTTCCTGATTTTTATACTCTTAATTTCTCTCTCTTGCCTGATTTCTCCAGCCAGGACTTCCAGCATTTGTTAAATGGAAGTTATAACATGGGCATTCTTGTCTTATTCCAGTTCTTAGTGGGTATGCTTCCAACTTTTTCCCATTCTGTATGATAATGGCTATGGGTTTGTCATATATGGCTTTTGTGATTTAACATATGTTTCTTCTATGCTTAGTTTGTGAGAGTATTTATCATGAAAGGGTGGTCGATTGTGCTGAATGATTTTTTTTACATCTATTGAAATAAAATATGGTCTTTGTTTTTGCTTCTGTTTTTCTGTTCAGTCGCATTTATTGATTTATGTATGTTGAACCATCATTGCATCCACTTGGTCATGGTGGATTATTTTTGATGTGCTGTTGAATTGGGTTTGCTAGTATATTATTGAGAATTTTTGTGTCTATATTCATAAGGGATATTGGTCTATACTTTTCTTTATTTTGCCTCCTTCTCTGGCCATTGTATTGAGATGACATTGGCTTTATAGAATGAGTTGGGGAGGAGTCCCCCTTTTTCTGCAGTATGGGTACCAGTTCTTCATTGTGAATCCATGTGGTCTAGTGCATATTTTTGTTGAAAGCTTTTTTATTATGGTTTCAATCTCATTGCTCATCATGGGTCTCTTCAGGAGTTCTATTGTTTCCTGATTGAATCTTGAGAGGTTATGTGATTCCAGGAATTTGTCCATCTCCTCCATGTTTTTGAGTTTATGTGAAAAGAAATTTTCACAGTATTTAGGAACAATATTTTGTATTTCTGTATTATCAGTTATAATGTCTCCTTTTTCATCTGTGATTGAGCTTTTATGGTCCCTTTATATCCTATTCCTGGTTAGTCTAGCCAGAGATCTATCAATTTTTTAAAATCTTTTAAAAGAACTTTTAATTTTGTTGATAATTTTTATTGCTTCCCCCTACCCCCCATTTTGTTTAGTTCATCTCTGATCTTAGTTATCTCTTTTTTTCTGCTGGTTTTGGGTTTGGTTTGCTCCTCCTTTCTTGTTTCATAAGCTGTGTTATTAAATTGTTTATTTGTGACCTTTCTGTGATTTTGGTGTAGGCATTGAAAACTATAAATTTTCCCTTTGAGACTGCTTTTCTGAATCCCACAGCTTCCGATAGGTTCAGTCTCCTTTGTCATTCAGGTCAAGGTATCTTTCTGTTTCCATCTTAATCTCATTATTGATTCATTTCCATCTTAGTTTCATTATTGACCCAATAACTGTTCAATAGCAAGTACCAGAGAGGCCCAGTGAGCAGGGAGCTGACAGGTCTCTAGTGCTCTGTAGGTCTTTAAGAGGTAAATGTTGAGCCCACTCTCTGTGGAAGCCCTGGTGTAATGTACACACCAATGGTGGAGGGGAAGCAGCAGTCCTGAGAACCCTAGCTCAATCATCTCTCTCAGCAGCCATGGACAGGAGAGGAGAAACAGAAGAAAAGAGTTTAGATGGAGGAAAACTAGCACTCTGGTCATTTCTGTTCCACTCATTGGAAGGCAGTTCACTTGGAAAATCCAGTCTCTGGAGCCACACTGATCCTCTGGGATTCACTGACCCCATGTGGCTCCCACAGTCAGGGCTGAAGTTGGGAAATGTTTGTGTGGGGATAAGCAAGATGAAAACTGAGGGGCTGAAGCCCCTTAGGAAGGACAAAGGCAAATGGTGGGTAGAGAAGCTATATGGTGCCCACCATTTCATCTTAGGTCTGTGCTGACTACAAGTGCTCACAGAGGTTAGTGGGCTGGTATTTTGTCTTCAGTAAGCTCCTGGTTCACTGGCAGCAGCTGCTTTGGGGCTTGTGAGGGTGGAATGGCTTTCCAGTTGCTCAGGAGCCTAATGACTACCAGAGATTTGATGGAAGGGGAAGCAAACCACTCTGCCTACCCTTTTTGCTGGACTCCAAGCCTCTTACTGTCCCCTGTCAATATCTTGCCCCTTCCTGTGCTGTTCCACAACTTCCTCCTGTGGTGTCTCTTGTAGGTTCTGGCACTTTCCCTCAGAATTATACCAATCTAGGATTGTCTGTTTTTTCTTTTTCAAAATCTAAAACTTTTCTTTTTTTCTGACATGATCAGGCAGCTGGTGTCTCTGGTCAGCTGTCTTGTCCCTCTCCCAGGATATCTTATTTTAAATTAGAGTTTTTAAAATAAAATATCTCTTATATTTGAAGACATATAAAAATATTATAAAATGCATTAAGTCCAGTAATGTTTAAATGAAAATGCAATACAGTGACCAATTATCACTCTTTTTTGAAGGGCTTTTTTTCCTTGGCCCCTGAGACACCAGCACTCTCCTAGTTTTCTCCACATCAGACATCCCTGGCAGCCTTCTTGGTTGGATTTTCCTTTTATTTCTTGCCTCTGTTCTGTAGCTTTACTTGCTGATTAGGTTACCTTATTCTGCCCTATCCTTTAAATACTCTTTACAACTCTCAAATCTCCACACCCTCCCCCCATTCCAGACCTCTATACAGAATTTCACACTGTATTTACCATATCAAACTAGTTACCTGATTTCACCACTTAATTCACCACACCAATAATTTATTAAACATTTTCAAAAAACTAGGAGAGTGGATTTGGAATGTTCTCAATACAAAGAATGAGAATGCTCGAAGTGATGGATATGCTAATTATACTAATTTGATAATTACACAGTGTCTATATACTGAAATATCACACTATACCCCACAAATATGTATAATTATTATATGTCAGTTATAAATAACAATAAATTAAATAAGAGAAAAGGTATGCCAAAATCAGCATGTCGAAACCAAACTATTTTCTTTGCTCAAACCTGCTACCCCACAATTACATAAACCAAAAACGTTAGTGCCCTCTTTTACTCTTCTCTTTCTTTCACGCCTAAGAATAAAACAACACAAAATCTTGTCAGCTCTTATTTTAGGATATATCCATAATTTCATCACTTCTTGTTATCTTTACCATCTCCAATACCTTTTGCTTATAAAATTGCCTTCTAATTTGTCTCATTTGCTTCACCCTTCATCTCCCTACAGTCCACTCTCCCCATAGCAGTGTGTGAGAGTGTCTTGGCAGTGGCAACACAGTCTTTGCATCTCTTTGATAGCCCCGTCCACCACCACCGGCACTACCATACTCATATACAAAACAGTGCAAATTAGACGTTGAAACTCTGAACTGAGGGACAACACATGGGACAAAAATAGGTGACGTGGTATCTTGACAATCCTGAAAATAGAAGCAAACAGGAATAAGCCCCCAAGATAGCAGTCTTTGCACTAGAGGAAATAGAAGTCAGAAGTGTTTCTGTTGGCACTCGAAACTAGAGATCTCAAAAATCTCCAACAGATATTCACTGAAAAGTATTGCAAGCAAATCTGAGAACAACATCTGAAAGAGGTAGCGGCTTTCCTTTGCAGGCTATGGTTTGTGGCTGGGTGCAAGGGAATGTGACAAGGCTGGTCAGGGCTCGGCTTGGCTTGGCTCATGAATGTTGAAACTACGCAAATGAATCTGCCTTCCAGGGCAAAGCCTTGGGCTGAGGAAGAAATGCAATGAGTGAGAGCAGCAAGGGACACCGTGAACAAAGGGAAAAGAAGGCTCAGAAAAAAACAGGGAGCACAGAACAGAGCTAATACAATGTTTTTGCATATTTAAGGTACCAACAGGAAGAGGGTCTTAGACCCACGAAGCTAAGAAAGTGATCTTGTCCCTTTGTCCCCTGCTAAGGCTTCAGGAAAATCCATTTCACTTGATCATGAACAATAAGAAAAAGATTGTGGTCAAATATTACATAAGGTTACTTTCGAAAAAAACGAGTAAAATATTATTGTATAGACAATAAAAATTCCAAAGAGACTTGTCCACAAACTAGATTACAGTTGTAATCTAATACCAATATACTAATACTTCAAAACAAGAGAATAGAAACTATGAAATTATAACACAGAGTAATTTTTTTTTGAAATGAGAACTGATAGAACTCAGCAAAGAACTAAATGGAAAAAGAAAGCATTTCACCATGAAGACTCAATTCAAAGGAATAAAAAAAGACACATTTTGTGGATAATTCCATAAAGCAAATGGGAAGTGAAAGGAAGAATTGAAAAATCAAAATGAAATTGAAAAGATATAAAAGAACTTGAGAGTAAATGAAGGATGAAGTTCAACACTGGCACAGATGATCTGGCATGAGAATAACAGGAGTCCTCGAAGAATCAAAGCAATGGTGCAGAATAATGCCAGAATTATAATTAAAGAAAAATTTCCTAAAAAGACTTACAGTTACCTATTGAAAGAGCATACCGTGAAACTGCAACTGTTTCCCCAGAATGGCCAATAGCAAGATTTAGAAAAATGATGGGACTTTAGGGAAAATCCCTTAGGAATCCAGGGAAAATGACTAAATCACTTACAAGGAGAAGAAATTGGAATGACATTAGCTTTCTTCAGAAGAAAATTGCCTCCGTCAGAAGAAAATTGAATAACATGTTTAATATATTCAACAGAATATGTTAAGATGGTACCAGATAATTTTCCTAGCTTTGTGGGTCTAAGACTCTCTCTCTGTTTTTACCTGGAAAATGTTATAAGCCCAAGATTTTATGAAAAGCCAAACAGGCCTTCCTATCTAAAAATACTGGAACAACCAATATGAATATAAAATAACTCACGGAATATTGTCCCTGCAAACCCTTCTTGAGGACTATTATTAGAGAAATATATAAAAAACCAAAAGTTGGAGAGGTATTGCATAAGAGCTACAGTGAACTTTGAACTTATTTGCTCACAGAACTGAGAGTAGGTAATGGTGGTGGCAATAAATTATATAAGGGTTATAACTATGCACCATGTTGATGCACATTGAGTAAAGTTCCCAACATGGACAGAGTATATAAAAATAGAAAAAATTTTCTAATACCCTTATAAATATTGTCTAGTATAAAAGGATATTCCATGAAATTAATTATTTATTAAGAAGCTGTGAGAAGGAGAGAAAACAAACTCACTAAAATAATTTTTTATGAGAGGAAACCAGAAGACAGTGGTCCAAAAAAGAGATTAAGGGTAGATGTGTGTATTTGTGTGTGTGTGTGTATGTATGTATATATAGACATATAGGTATGGTATTGTATTAAATGTAAACTTTGCTATAAAAGTACAAACCATTTAAATGTCAAATAACATACTTATATGGGAGGGAGAGAGGGAAGAGGGGGAAAGGAGTGAGAGAGAACAGACTACATACTAATATCAGTAATATAAATGAGCTTAACAACTTGTTACAAGAAAAACATTTTTAGATTTTCTAACAAAGCAAAAAATAAAATAAAAGAAAAAGAAAAAGAAAGAAAAGGATACAGCAATCTAAGCCAGGCAAATGTAAAGAAACAGAGAGCAGGTTACCTTTATATTTGACAAGATAGGATTCAGATCAAAATGTACTAAAATAATTTTTTTTTTGTGCCGGGGCTCAGTTTGAACCTGCCACCTCTGGCATATGTGCTGACACTCTACCCTTCTGAGCCACTAAAAGAATTTTTGAAGGACACTTCGTAACAACAAAGGCTGTAATTGATAATAAATATATCATATAATGGCTAATTAGTATTGTGCATTAAAACAATAAACAATTTTCACAAAGCAGAAATGATGGAAAATGCACAAAAAATAGGTGGAAACATACCTAAAAAATAGGAAACTTTCTCATGTCTCTTACAACCCAAGACAGATAAAGTGGACAAAAATGTAGGGAGAATATAGAATACCTAATAAATGTAATCAATAAGATACATCTTGTACATGTATCAAACTCTGGGTATCAGTAGTAGAGATTCTATGTCCCCTGTATACCTGAAAGTAAGATAGAATCTCTACTACTGATCAACGAAACAATTAAAAAATTAAATTCAAAGAATAGAAATAATATGAATATCACTCCCTAAAAATAAGGCAATAAAATTTGAAATTAATAGCACAACATGCAAATTGTAACAGTTACACTTTGTTAAACAACTCTCAGATGAAGAAAGAGAGTAAAATTATAGACTTTTCCAGTTTCCCCAATAATAAAATATATAAACATTTTATGAAATTAAGTAGGAGAAACCTACTCCAGTTTTAAATTATTGGTATATGCCAAACAGACCAACTGTTCTTATATGTAAATGATGCTGACTGTTTTTATAACTCATATTTTTAGCTGAGTCAGTCAATGTTTAATTTTTTTAAGATTTATAAAAATATGACCTTAACACTTGACATCTATGAGCGCAAGAAGAAATAAAATCAAACATCAATCAAATGTCCAAAATAATGTTTCCATGATCAAAATAGAATACCAATGATCAAAGTTTGATTTAATTATTACCCAGTTTTCTTCATACTGGTTAGCCTTAACCAGTGAACTCATAATGGTTAAAAGCAATTATTTTCAAAACTTCACTGATCAGAAGATTTACCCTGGTGTGACTATTAAAAATACAGATTCCAAGGCTATCCTTGCAGATTCTGGTCCAATCCTCATGGGCTGTAGGCTCAGTTAAGCCAACTCACCAGGTGATTCTTATGATTAGCCACATTTGGAAAAGTCAAGTCAAGGGTGATGGTTTCAGACATGTGTCCCAGTGGGGATGGAAAGAAGGAAGGCTTCTGTGGGGAAAAGAGCTTATGCCTCCACTCAGTCTCAACACCAGGATAGGAACTGAGGTGGAAGAGTGGAAGATAAGGTCAGATGATTAGGGTTTGATTAAAAAAAAATAAATCTGTCCTCTGAAAAATATAAAAGTATACACCAAGGGTTCTGCAACTTCAGTTGAGGGTCAGAATTCCCTAAAGTAAAACTCTGAACTGGGGCTCAGCCATATATTTTTTTTAAACAAACGCCCCAGGCAATTCTGATGCAGATGGTCGATGTGCCTAGCGTTGAGAAAGACTTCTTTGAATAGTTTTTGAGGCATGTAACTACAGACGCTTCCTCAATCCTCCCTGGTGAACTCACTTGTCTTTGCTTTCCAGACTTATACCCCAGCAGTTTTGTGTGTGTGTTCACTCTCTCTAAATGGACTCATAAACTTGCATAACAGCAACAGTGTTTAATCTGTTAGAACTCCCACATAGTAGAAGTTAGTGATGATTTGCTGATTGATTCCTTCAGCCAACATTTACCAAGCACTTACTATGTGTAAAAGAGGTGTGAGCTAAACATGGAGTAATTGACATTTAATGATAGATGCTCCTTTGTTCCTCAGATGTCTTGGTTCACATGGGGAGAAAGGGAGGGAATCCCATGTGTAGACCACTGTTTTCTTGTGTGTGTGTTCCTTGTATGTGTGTGAATGGCACACACACGTTCACAGCATATCCAGTGCATAGGCTATTTGAAGTTACAGATAAGCAAGGACAGAGAATAGTCCAGTCTATGCGTCATGCTCATGCCCCTTCTTGTAGTTAAATACTATGAATGCCATGAATAAGAATTGCATGACGCTACAGAGAGCAAGTTCCAGGGAAATTCCTGTCCCTCACTCTGTGTGGGCATCAGCTCTTCCTGATAAAAATAGTTATTGGCCTTTCATTGTGTGCGGGACAAATGCTATACAATTTTCATGCATTATCTCATTCAATGACCACAGAAACTCTATGTGGCAGTGTTTTATCCATTTCTAATTTGCGGGAAGGAAATAGAAGCTAAGAAAGTTAAGTTGTTTGTCTAAGACAGAGAGACTGGGGCTTGGCTCCAGAACTTGCCCTTTAATTTTCCTCCATAATGTTTTAGTTCAAACCATTGAGAAGGGAGTAGCTTTGGGGAGTGGAATATGGAAGGTGAAGGAATTAAGTTAATACTTCAAGTCCCCTCTCCTCCCCATCCAGTTCTCAGTTCTAAAGCACAAATCTCATTACATTACTTAGGGAAACCCCTCAATGGCTTCAGTATTCATCTCAGTCTCATTAGAAAGACAATGAAAACCCTATAACTGGGTCAAAGCCTTTCTCCCCAGCCTTCCAGAACCTCTGGAATTTCTTCACAAGTATTTTGCAACTATTATCCCACCTCTAATTGAAATAGCTTCTGTCTCTCCCCAACCTCTGCTCCTGAGAATGGAAGGATACAACTCTCCTAATTGAACTCTGGAGCTAGTTAAAACCTTATCTTCTCACGTAAGTACTCTCTGTTTTTTAGCCCCTCCACTCCCAACCATCCAAACCAGGTTAGGTTTTTCATCTCTAATTCCCCAAATATCCTGGGTCGATCTTCCATTATACCTGTGATTCATGTCTAATTAATAAAACTCCTCCTGTTGCCTTGTTTCTCTGTGAGAGCCTTCTCATCTGTTTCCCTCAAATGTCTGTTGCCAATTATGGGTAGGCCTGGCCTCAGAGACTCTTTCTTGGTGTGTGAGTGCAGAAGGAGATGTCTCCAGAGGCAGAGAGCCAGGCTGGATGATTCTCTCTGCATCTGAAGGAGGGTCTAGCATCTCAGACTGTTTGCCAACAAACTGTGTTTCTGTTGGCAGTGGCCACTGGTAAGAGGAGTCTGAACCTTAGAAGCTATCTCCCTTTCTGGAGATGCTTACCTTGTAGTCCTACAACCTCTTTCAAAATTCATATTCCAGTCTTAAGGCTGTGTGAAAAATCTGCTGAGTACACACTTTCTCATCTCTGCTTTCTAGCTACTTTTCTTTTGAGCTCCACAGATCCCTTTTTCTTGCGGTACCCCCATATTCAGCCCTCCTACCCATATCCTCACCCAGCTTCACCCCAAAACCCTTCACCTGAGGCCAGCCACTGATGCAAGTGCTACCACACTCAAAAACCTCTTGAATTAGTCATTATCATAAAACAAATTTAGCCTCATTCCTAAATTCACTGTTTTCTTTTTTCTTTTTAAGTTAACTAACAAAAACCTTATTAATATTCAATTTCTTTTGTTGACTCCCAACATTCTGTATTTCTTTCTTTCATTTTTCTTTTTCTTTTTTTAATTTTTCAGATTTTCCTCTCTTTAGTTCCCTTATCATTTGCCTTCTACCTGTTGGTTTCCCTCTAATGGGTCACTACAAAATGGCCCAAGTGTAGTGAAAAATTTAATTTATTGAATAACAAAAAAAGTGTTCACATTTCAGACATATTCATTGGTAGAATGGAGCCTATTATTATGAGGCCTTCCATTTTCCTGTATCTAAACAAAGTCTTAAAACAATTCAAGATTTAACTTTAAAAGTGTCAGGTGTTGGCTCAGTGCCGGTGGCTCAAGTGGCTAAGGCGCCAGCCATATACACCTAAGGTGGTGCATTCGAATCCAGCCCGGCCCACCAAAACAACAATGATGGCTACAACCAAAAATAGCCAGGCACTGTGGCAGGCACCTGTGGTCCCAGCTACTTGGGAGGCAGAGGCAGGAGATTCGCTTGAGCCCAGGAGTTGGAGGTTACTGTGAGCTGTGATGCCACAACACTCTACCCAGGGGGACAGCTTGAGGCTCTGTCTCATAAAAAAAAAAAAAAAAGTGCCAGGTGTTTTGTTGAAAGATGCTTTTAGATTTGATCTAAAATATTTCTTTGTGTGTTTGTTTGAAAAGAGGAAGCTCCAATGGGTGGGAGCCAAGATACGGGTTTAACATTTCAGGATCTGGGACCCCAAATGAATGAGGAATGGGCGGATAACAAGATACACAGAACCATCTTATGAGTACTGAACTAAATAGGGCTTTCTTCTGGGCTTTTTACATTTTCCAATTCAATGATAGAATTATCTCCCTCCAACTAATCTTTCTTCTGTTGACTTATATGATAGAATCCTTTATAAATATTAGATTAGTGAGGATAACTTCTTTAATACTTTTGTCAGGTACAAGAGTGGATGAATGCTGCATTTTCTTCTTATACAAAAGTGACAAAAACAATGACCAATTTTTGAGATCCAAGTGCCTGGTTCTCCTATTAGTCTGTAGTACATGTTGACAAGGCTCTTGACTTGCTAGTATCACAGAGTAAGTATAATTCCTGGATTAGTTTCATGTCATTGGCCTCATTAGTTTTTTCCTCTAGTCTCCATAACTCAGACACCATAGCAGAAGGAAAAAGAATAAGGAGGAGTGAGTTATTGCTCTGATTCTACTTCTAACCAGGGGGAAAATAGACCATATACCATCTTCCCTCATCCCTCAGTATCCACAGGAGATTGGTTCCAGGACAAAATCTGAGTATTCTCAAGTCTTTTATATATAACATGGCATAGAATTTACATATAATCTGTGTGCAAATTGTCTTATATTTTAAATCATCTCTAGATTTCTTATAATACCTAATACAATGTAATTGCTATGTAAGTAGTTATTGTACTGTATTATTTTTATTTGTATATTTTTATTGTCTTATTGTTGTGTTGTTATTTTTTATTTTTGCTTTTTTCAATTTTCAATGCATGGCTGTTTGGAACCTCACAGATGCAAAACACGTGTTGACTGTGCCACTATTTTTACCTACAAGATGGTTCCAGAAAGATCCCTTTGAAAGGTATCCAAATGGTATGATCATCAGACAGAATTCTGTTCAATAAAACTAGTCAATAGGCAATTTAGGTTGAAATAGAGGAGTCATGTCATTTTTTATGATTTTATGTTATGTCTATAATTGAGCTTAGACAGGTCGAATTTAAGAATGAGTGAAAAAGAAAAGGCAAAAGAAAGAGGGAGGGAATCTTCATGAATAATATAAACTAAAAATCACTAGAAAATTGACCTGATGGCAAGGTTTTAGATGCAATGTTATAATATCACAACATAATTTTTCAGGAAAGAACTACATCAAGCATCTTCTCTATTGTCATAAACATAGTTTCATGTCAAAAGTGCGTATGCTTTCAGAATCCTTCAGTGTCTGAGTTAAAAGGAGGTGGGTATAACATTAATTTTACTTGAATTCTGTCTCCAAATTATAATTGAAGATTTTTACTATTATGTTGAAGAAAAGTTTATTCATAAATTGCTCCATTCCAATTTGAAAACTGTGTAAATTAAAATCCTAGGTGAACTATGTTCCTGTTCTAAGTCAGTTCTTTTACTTATATTTCACTTAAAATTAAGAAAGATGAAAAAGAATCTCATTAGTTCTGCCTAAGTAAAATCAAATGCATTACTGGTAACATATAGCATAGCATTAGAAAATTCTCCCATCAAACTTGTTTAACCTTCTAAGGCTGAGTGTTAGAAGGTACATTGAAACATGTTTTGAATAATCTTAGTGCATGCCTCTAGGGACTCAACGTCCAAAGGACTATGTGTTTCTGTATTCCAGTAACATGTGTATAATTTGCAGTCCAGAAGTTTATAAGGATATCATGAGGTAACTAAATAGACCACAGCTTTACCTGCATGTGAGGGGGATAGTATGGAGTGTGGAATGGGAAAGGGTAGGCAGATCTTCACAGCTAAAGGTGATTGTATCTACTGGGTGATAATCTGGAAAAGTTCAACCAAACATTTAAATATATCAGGTGCCATAGAAAGTAAAGAGTCTCCATAAAAGAGCCTAAACTATATCTTGTATATGACGTGCGAATGGAAAGCCATGCCTCATAAATGTTGGTAGATTTCAGTAAATGCCAATGTTAACTGTATGTTAATTTAACTAACATCAATTCACTATCTACTTTGCTGGATCCCCTTCTAAGCATTTCACACTAAATCGGCTCATTTTTTAAGCTTTATATAGTGCAGATCAATATTCTCAGTTTACATAGGCGGAAATAGGCTCAGATGTTAAATACATTTGCACAAGTTCACTGCAAAATGGTGATGCAAAATTTGCTATTCCA
This sequence comes from Galagoides demidoff, assembly GCA_963574575.1. Classification (NCBI taxonomy): domain Eukaryota; kingdom Metazoa; phylum Chordata; class Mammalia; order Primates; family Galagidae; genus Galagoides; species Galagoides demidoff. The sequence goes on along the minus strand of CAUYQV010162878.1, from coordinate 12,591 downwards.
GGTCCCCAAAACTTTTTTGATAAAGTGCTGCTCTACATCAGCATGTGAAGTAGCAAAACTTCCAGGAGACAGGGGGCTTGATGCGTAATTAGCACTAGCCAGCTCTGCCATATCATTACATCATCTAAACCTCTGGGCCTCCTCTTTCTTATTAATAGAACAAAGGACTAGAAACTAGACTGCAATGCCCACTTCACTGACCTATTCAGGTCATAGTGGACACAGTGGAGGGTTTCATTTATTTAAAAAAAAAAAAGAAGAAGATGAAGAAGAAGAAAAGATCAAAAAAGAAAGAATTTTAAGGACTAGAATAAAAAAATTGTCATTTTTTTCCCCAGTCTACTTTCTTATCAGTCAAAAAACACAAAAGAACCTAGAGATATATTTAACAACTGGGCTGACCTCTTTAATTAGTTTTAGTACGTTGTATTAAAAATAACTTAAAAGGTCAATTTATTAAGGTACACTTTAATTAGTTTAATACATTGACCCTTTAAATTACTTTTAATATAATGTATTAAAACTAATTAAAGAGGTCAGCCCAGTGGTTAAATATGTTTTAAAATTAATAACATTCTTACAAGTCAGCCAAAGCCAATTAGAAAATATGAAAGGGGAAAAAAATGTAACATCTGCAGTTAGCAATAAGAACTATGAGATACCTAGGAACATACCTAAAAAAACTGTGGGAGATCTTTATGTAAAAATGATAAAATATGGGTGGCACCTGTGGCTCAAAGGAATAAGGGTGCCAGCCTCATATGCCAGAGGTGGCGGGTTCAAACTTGGCCCTGGCCAAAAAAAAAGAGAAAAAGCTAAAATATTCTTGAGACACATGAAGGAAGATGTAAATAAATAAGGAGAGATGTATCCACTAATGCAGAAAACAAATATTTCATACCTCTTCTGGGCCAGCTTTTCTTCCAGGCTTTAGTTCTTAAGTAGCAAGACTGAAGGAGAGAGAGACATAAAATAAAATATAAACAAATAGATTATAATGTTAAAGTAGTGGTGAGTGATCATAGTGAAGAGGAATTGTTTTTTATTTTGTAGGACGATGTAGGCTTCTTGAATAAAGAACATTCAGAGACCTGAAGTGAGGGAGAGAGCTGCGGGAATAACTGGGGCACAGCTTCCCAGGCAGAGGGAGAAAAATGAGCAAACTAACACATTTGACATTGTTGATGAATGGCCAGGAGGTGCACAGTGTGTGGGTAGGAGAGGAGATCGGAGAGATAGTGAGGACCTGATCATTTTACTAACCAACCAGGTTTTCCTATCAGAAATAGTGCCAAAGTAAATGAAAGTATATCTCTCACAGCCACCACCAGCCTCCCCTCAGTATTTCAGCAACATTCTTATTGTTTACCTAACTAGCCACCAAGAGATTACATTGTGATCGAAAGTAGGATTTGACACAAACTACTGCAAACACACATTGTTCAGCTACAGCCATTTTCAACTTCTAATTCACCTGAGCTTCTACTTAACTATGCACCCTGATTTCTATTATTTTATGACACCAAAATGTCTGAAAAAATTGTAGCATTTGAAAGTTATTAATAAAATAACATCTTATATTTTTGTTTTTAAAATGTGGTAGAATAGGCATCTGGGCAATTTTTGGCTCTTGTCCAAACTTCATGCTATTCCTATTGGGCTATCACATATTCCTACCCTAGTGGACAAAGTGCACTATATGGATATCTTCAACCCACTAGCATTTTGGACAAAAGCAAATCACTCGGGTCAAATTATATCTTGTTGACAACAATGCTATTTCACTTGAGTGAGTCTTGTTTCAAAGGATACTTCTGACTTTTACAATTAATACTGCATTTAGCCAAAGGCATCCCTTGCTCTTGAATTGCTAATATAGCATATATATATATATATGTAGTTTTGAAGATGCACAAAGCTAAAGTCTTAGAACATTCTGAGGTATTCCATTTGGGTGTTAGTAGAAGTGTTCTTAGATCCATACCAGATAAATGAAAGTATACCACGTGTGGTTGTCCTCATGAATTTTGAAAGGCTTTTTATTTTTATTACATTTAATGGTCTTTCTGGCTTCCTATTCTCTCATCCTTCATCATCCACCACAGCTTTTAGCTGAAATTACTAAAAACATGCACAAGCTCTTTTTCACCTTGAGTTCTAAGACTGATACTTTTCTTAGTCCTACTAGAACAGCTCAGATCAGGTACCTTCTAATCAACCTTACCTAGTCCTGTTCTGCCCCTATGATCTGGTGTTTGTTTTGGTAGGGGGGTTGTTACATAATATATGGTTACTATTAAAATTTTTAAGACAAAAATTGGAAAGTATTTGGCAAATATCTCCAAAACCAACCCCTTAAAGAAAAGGTAGTGATGGAATAAGATATTAAAGACAAAGTCGCCCTTTTGCTCTCCAAGTTCCCACTCCCAGACCATGTGTGGGAGAAGCTTCCTTTTCACCAAGACAGATGGTGAAAGAAAAAGGTCCCAAAATGTAGCATCTGAATCATCTGAGAAACTTTTAAAATATTCATATCTCCAAGCCCCTTTCCAAAATTTTATTATCACCAGGTCTGAGATAGGGCTCCGGAAATTGTGCTAGAAAAAATTCTCAGATATTCTAACACAAAGTTGGGTGTGAAAACAATTAAGATGTTTTGTTGACAAAACTAAATAACCTTTTCTTATTTTTTAGACAATTATTTTTCAAGTTGAGGTTAGTCTCATGCTGGGCCAGCACGCTATTGCTCTCTCCTCGGGAGGTGTCTATTTTAATGTGAGCAATTGCTCAAACAATTAGGATTGAAAACCCAGAAAGAGGCTTGGCACCTGTGGCTCAATCAGCTAAGGCGCCAGCCACGTACACCTAAGTTGGCAGGTTCGAATCCCCAGCCTGGACCCGCCAAACAACAATGACGGCTGCAACCAAAAAATGGCCGGGCATTGTGGCGGGCGCCTGTGGTCCCAGCTGCTTGGGAGACTGAGGCAGAAGACTCGCTTGATCCCAGGAGTTGGAGGTTGCTATGAGCTGTGATGCCATGGCACTCTACCCAGGGAGATAGCTTGAGGCTCCGTCTCCAAAAAAAAAAAAGAAAAAGAAAAAGAAAACCCAGAAAGAAGGGAGATTAGTATATAGTCATAATCTCTGGTTTATGATAGAAGAAGCCTTCTGGGATATCATTTGTCACCATTCAATCATAACTGCACTTTTTCTAACTTACCATTTTCTCCTAATGGCTGGACTTCTGAGTCTTCTGATGTCCTTAAACTGAAGATTTCTAAGAATCTTCCAGAAGACTCTGACTTTAAAATAGGGTTCAAGATGATGAAATAAAATTAATTTTCTGATTCCTCAAAACTTATTTCTATTTCTTTACTACCAATCTTGCCTGTTATTCTACTCCACTCCATGTACTCCTAGGTGAAATTTGTCAGCATTTAATGAAGACTTTATTGTAATAAGAAAGGGACTGACTTTTTATAATTGTGAAGGAAATTAGAGGCAGAAATGTCCTCTGCTAACAGACATGTAACCCTTCAAGTGATGTGGAATCTTCTATCTGATGTGGTTGTTGAGATCACAGCCACATCACTGGTGAGTACCAGGATGGGTATCCTCTGAGGGAAGCAGACATTCACATCTGTCAGTCATGTTGAGAAGAAACACTTCTTGGGACAGGAAATGAGAAAATAGTAGGTTGAAGCTAGTCTAGAGGGAGGCTCAGGATGGGAAGCTTCTCTGGCTCTTCTCAGATCAAGACAGAAGATATTTAAGGGAGTTACCAGATGGTGAAGGAAATGGGACCTCACCAAGAACTAGGCAGAAGGAAAGTTATTCACAAATGCCAAGTCATAGAAAGTTAGTCACTGCACAAGGAAGAGCCTAGGTCTGGTTTGGAGGCACCAGCAGGGGTTTTCCTTGAGATCAACCAGAGTCTGTGCTGCAGGATGGCTTCTACAGTAGAGCCATTTTTGTATACCTGTGTTGTAATTCTCTTTCATTAACTTGGAACTTTCACTAAAGCTTTGTTAAACTTTATGGACTATGCTCAGATAGAGTAGGGGTCCCATCATAAGGGTCCTATTGTAGGGTCACAGCTGACACTCCTACAACAAAAGGCAGATTAACAAGAAAATCATAATGAATTTATTTAGTCAAAGTTTTATATGACATAAGAGCCCTCAGAAATGAAAAACACAAAGACCAGAGAAACCTGCCTATTTTTTTATTTCAAAATTAATTTAGGGGTACATATGTTTAAGTTACATTGTTTTTAATTCTAAGGTAAAGTTCAAGTTGTAGTTAGCCTTTCACCCAGGGGATGCACATGTTAGGTGAGATCCCAACAATTGCCCTCCCTCTTCCTCCCTCCTTTCTTTCCCCCTCTCTCCTCTCCCTTGCTAGACTATATTTGTGTTTTATCTTCTGCATGGGTGTGTAGTTGTTTATATATTGGTTTCATATTAGTATTGAACACATTGAATTTTTGTTTTCCATTCTTGAGATACTTTACTAAGAAGACTGTGTTTCAACTCCATTCAGGTAAACATGAAAGATGTAAAGTCTCCATCTTTTCTTATGTTAATCCATTCATAGGTTGAAGGGCATTTGGGTTGCTTCCACAACTTGGCATGTGTGAATTGAGCTGTAATAAACATTCTGGTACAAATGTCTTTGTGGTAAAATGATTTTTGCTCTTCTGGGTAGATACCTAGTAATGTGATTGTGGAATCAAATGGAAGGTCAACTTGTAGATCTTTAAGAATTCTCCATATTTCTTTTCTTAAAGGCTGTATTAGTTTGCAGTCCCAGTAGCAATGTAACTGTTCCTTTTCTCCACATCCATGGCTTTTTCTGCAGACTTGGGACTTGGTGATGTGGACTAATCTCACTGGAGTTAGGTAATATCTCAGAGTGGTTTTGATTTGCATTTCTCTAGATGACTAGAGACGATGAGCATTTTTCATGTTTTTGTTGTTTTATCAGTCATGCTGAGAAAACTTCTCTGTCATCTTCAGAGAAGTTTCTGTTCAAATCTTTTGCCCACTTAAAAGGAACCCTCTATTTTTATACTTAGGTTCAATGAAGAATAGACAGCCACAGAAATGTGACTGCACGAAAGGATATGATCTAATGTTACTAGTCTCCTATGAGACTACAAGGGTAAACCCAGCAAGGCCTGTCTGTTTAAATTCCTCTTGGTCTCATTGTGTTGCATTCCTTCCTCCCAGGTATCGGCAGGACCCTTCTGGAATGCGGGTTTTCAAAGAAGAAGGGAGAGAGAATAACCTTTCTAGGTTTTACAGCCTGCTTTGGGAGAATTCTAGTTTCTAGACTCACCTAGGGGAAGGGGAATTCTGGTTTCTGTGACCTGTGTCAGAGAAAAAAGAGGGGCAGGTGATGGGAGGTCTGTGGAGGGCCAGAGAGGCTTTGCTTCTAATGCCTTCCTATCTTCTTCAGCTCAAAGTGTGTAGCATGCAAGAGAGCCATACACTGAGGTATTGTGTGCTGAACCCCAATAATATGCAGGGGGAAAAGACCTGCCTTGTTCAGGACTTTCTGGGTTGCACATGACAGAAAATAACTCATTTTCACGTGGATTAATAAAAGTCACCTATTGACTCACTTTTAAAAGTCACTTAAGAGTCAAGGAGGCAGCTTGTTTAATTCCTTTCTAGACTGCTGGATCTAGAAATGCTGATGATGTAGCTGAGCCCTCTCCCTACCCCTCTCTTGGCCCTGATTCCCTTTCTCATGATGGCTGGGCTGGCCCTCTCCTGCTATAGCTTTTCCTGTGGTGGCAGAGGACACCATGGGCAGCCTCAAGCTTCATCTCTCACTAGTCCATGTTTGACCTGACCTGTTGACAACTGAGCATTTGAATCCTTGTTTTGGAGGGGAAAAAAAAATTCTTCCATATTTGGGATTTCTTATGCTCCACATGGAGCAGATAAGTAAAAGAAACAGAACTTAAGAACATCATGATTATGAAACTAATTTATAGCTCTCAAATGAAAGATACAACTTAATTCTAGCCCAAGAATATGGGGAGGGGGTCAGAAAGGGGAGGGGAGAAGGGCGGTTGGGTGGTGGGAGGGTTACTGGAAAGATCACCTATATATCTGTCTAACAAGGGTACAAGTGAACTTTTCTAGAATTAGAATATAAATGTTTTGATACAATGACTAAGCAAATGACATGAAATCTATGTTAACCAGCTTGATGAAAGTATTTCAAATTGTGTATGAAAACAGTACAATGTACCCCATGTTTGCATTAATGTATACAGCTATCAATTAATAAAAAAAAAAGAACATCATGATTATGACACACTGCCTTCCTCATGCATTAGATAAAATCAAACTGTTGCTTTCACAACCTAGGTAAGAAGATAGAAAATGTTACCAAATATGTCGTCATTGAATATTCCCGTATCAACTTGTGAAAAAACCTTAGAAATCATTTTTATTGAGTTAAGGTAATCAAGAGAACAAAGAGAATATGGCCAAGACCCAAGATAAGAATGAATGAAAATATTGCCATTTTTAGGAGGGAGAAAAAAATTAAGGGTATGAAAATCAAATATAGTTAGGCCTTGTAAAGAGGTAAATCTGTCTTAATATGCAAAAGTACCATTTCCATTCTCCTTTCCGTAGTCAGTCTTTTCTAGCCAATAATACCATTTCTGTCTGCAAATCATGATTCTAAAGAGAAATGGGAAATCATATAGAAATAGGCTTATTATTACAGCTCATGGACCTCCTTTCCTCCAAGCATCTTAATCCCATGTGGAGGAATTGAGGATTATTAGTACCACTGATCTCTTGCTATCCCTCCTCCCTCCTGTCTGGGAAGGGAGGAAAGAGAGGGCACAGGGGGCTCCCAGCTCCCCATTTGTCTCATCACATCACTTATTCTGTGCTCTGACAGGCTCTTTGAGCCTATCATACCAGGGGAGACCTGGAGACTCCCAACTTTGTTAGAAACTGCTGTGTCTGTTTAATGCTGGAGTAAGAAATTACAGGCCCTTTTGGCTACAAATAAAAAGTGATGTTGTCCAGTTTATCAGTAATAAAAGCGATACTTTGAGTTCCATGGGTCTGACTCTGGAATCCGTTTCCCAACAACTTCAGAACTCAAGTAATCAAGAAAAGGCACTAGGTATTGACCCTCTAAAACCCTAACATTATTTTTGTTACAGTAAACCACAGCAAAATTCATAAAATAAATGAATTCATCTCTTCTAAAGTTGTTTTTCACAGTAGGGAGGGAGGGAGCACATACAAATGGTGTTAAAAGGTGCAGTTTCCAACCTTGGATTAGTACAGATGCCAAGTAGTTTTACTGCTCATGGAGCCAAAAGAGGAGAGTAATTCAGACTAAAATCCAACACATACCTCCAGCCTGAGCAGCCCCAAGGCAATCAACTGCTTTGCCACTAACTTACTTATTTGCTAATGTTTGTTTTATGTCTTTATTTTTCTGAATAATTAGCTTAGAATTTGCTTATTTCAAAATAGGAAGGGGGTATAAATGTTTTGTTACATGGATACCTTTTGATGTGCACATCACAGAATTGTGGTCATTATACACAATAGAAAGTTTTTACTCATCACCCCAACTCTCCCCTCCCTCCTTCTTGGTTTCTCAAGTCTGTCATATTATTTTGTGCCAATGTGACCCCCTCATTTAGCTCCCACTTATTAGTAAGAACATACAGTGTTTGTTTTTTCATTCCTGAGATATTTCACTTAGGGTAATGGTCTCCAGTTCCATCTAAGTTGCCGCAAATAACATGATTTCGTTCCTTTTATAACTGAGTAGTACTCCATCATATAGATGTACCTAGTTTTCTTTATCAACTCATAATTGATGGGCACTTAAGTTGATTCAACATCTTTGTAATTGTGAATTGTGCTGTGATAAACATTCAGGTGCACGTGTTTTTTTTGTTTGTTTGTTTGTTTGTTTTTTAATAAAAATGTCTTCTTTTGTTTTACAGAGGGATGGCTGGATCGAATGGTAAGTCTCTTTATTTCTTTGAGGAGTCTCCATATTGTTTTCCATAGAGTTTGTTCTAATTTGCAGTCCCACCAACAGTGTCTAAGTGCTTCTTTCTCTTGGCAACCATGCCAGCATCTATTGTTTTTTAACTTTTCAATAATGGTCATTCTGATTAGGATAAAGTGGTATCTGATTGTATTTTTAATTTGCATCTCCCTGATGATTAGTGATGCTGAGTAATTTTTCATGTTTGTTGCCCTTTGTCTATCTTCCTTCAAAAACCTGTTTATCTCTTCCCACTTTTTGTTTTTTTTTCTTGCTGATTTTTCTTTGTAGTTTCTAGGTATTGGACCTTTGTCAGATGTGTAGTTGTAAACATCTCCCATTCTGTAGGTTGCCTATTCACTCTCTTGATTATTTCCTTTGCTGTGCAGAAGCTTTTAAATTTAATCAAGTCCCATTTATTTATTTTCATTGTTGCTGTATTTGTCTTTGAGGTATTAGTCATAAATTTTTTATTAGCCTATAATTTGACCAATCTAATAAATTCCAGAAACATCTTCCTTGTATTTTCTTCTAAATACCTGCTTCGATCTGGAAACGAAAATTTGTCTTTATAAGAAGAATTTATTCCATATTAGAAATTGCACCACTCTCTCAACACTTACCTATCTCCCTTCTCAGTTTCATGTAATCCGTTTTGCTCTGCAATTGAAAATAAAATGCCAGTTGCACTAGATTTTGGGGTGTAACCAAGAATGCTTTTAGGATCCTTGGGCAAAGGGAAATCTCAGATTAGGTAACTGAAGTAACATGACCCTGAGAGGAGTGGACACGAAGCTGTACAGCACAGGCTTAGTGGCTGAAATGAACTTGTTTATTTACTTAGGAAGCCATGCAAAATTAAAAAGTAGTAATTACACATAAAAGCCACTCCTTTTACTTTTTTTTTTTTGTTATTGTTTTTTCAAGTTACTTAGATTCATTCCATTCCCAAGTCAATTTAGAACTCTAGACTTTAGTAATGGAAAAGCCTTTTAATTCATGTCCATCCCTTGGCAGGGCGCCCCATTTGTGGACTGAGACTACTCAGCTGCACAAATAACGCAGCATCACACACAAGGCAAACCAGAAAACAGACCCATCCCTGAGCTTCTGTTTTGTACTGTTGATGATCTTCTCACTAATGTGTGGCTAACAGAATCTACAAAAGATCTTTACAATTTAGAGGATTTTATTGGTCTCAGCAAGAAGGAGGAGTATAGACAGAGCACCAAAGTCTGGAGAAACATCTTTCCTCTCCTTGCGATTCATAATACCTGGGTAAACTGCATGCAAGTTTATTTCTTGAAAGAACTTAGCCAGCATAATTAACTTTACCAAAGGAAGATGTTTCAGGATGCAAGGTGCAAGGTTTTCTTCCAGCATTTCACGTCTTCCATCTGTTCCTCATCCAATGCCTTTGGATGTTTTTCTTCTCTGACGGTAGGGAGAGGAGAAAGTTCTTTCATCTAGTTTTGGCGCCTGAAGTGCTCCGGGTGAGTTGTGAGCACCTTCAGGACTCAGTGGCTTCATGTGGCCAACTACTTATATAGTAGTTGGCTGATATGTTATTTGTCTCTGCTTATTGCATGCACAGTTGGCCCTTGAACAACACATCTTTGAAATGCGCAGATTCCCTTAATATGTGGCTTTTTTTCCCCTGCCTCCTCTGAGACAGCAAGACCAACCACTCCTCTTCCACCTCTTCCTCAACCTACACAAGGTGATGACAACAAGGTGAAGGCTTTGTGAGGTCCCTCTTCCACTTAATGAATATTAATTGTGTTTCCCTTATGATTTTTGTAATAACATTTTCTTTTCTCTAGTTTACTTTATTATAGGAATCAGCATATAATATGTGTAATGTATAAAATGCATGCATCAATCAATTGCTTATGTTATTGATAAGCCTTCTACTCAATTGTAGGCTATTAGTAGCTCAGTTCTGGGGGGAGTTAAAAGTTTATACTCAGATTTTCAACTCTGCTGGGCATTGGTGCCACTAACCCCTATGTTGTTCAAGAGTCAACTTTATTTCTTTGGTCATATTTTTTGATGTTCCTTTCCTTTGTGCTTTTAAACTTCCAGCACAGTATAAGCATGGATATAGATGAGACAGACAGAGTTCATGATGCTGGTATTTAAAAGCAATATTATCTAATTCTGTCTCAAATCATAAAGGCTTCAAAACCTACTAGCGTTGACTTTCTTTTGTGGCTTTGCTACTTTAAATCCATTTGAGAAAGAGACTTGAACAAAGGGCCATTGTTTTCAAAGATACAGATTCTGAAAGATAATATGAATCATTTTTAAAATTCTTGATTTCTGGGACTGGGGTCCTGAGATAGGACCTCTGAGATGTGCTGTGATCAGAGCATTCCACTGTCAGGAAAAGTTGTCCTCCAGACAGCACAAACTCCTCCAAACATTTCAAGCATAAATTCTTGGCGAGAAGGTAAAAACAGTGCAAGCATAGTCTTTGATTTCTGAACCTGGGTAGTTTGCCTCCACTCTCCTGCCTTGGGAGCACTTCTGCCCTTCTCATACTTCTTGCGGTTAAATACACACACACACACACACACACACACAAACATGTACCCAGCCTAATCCCTGGAAACACATGTTACCATTTTCTCTACTCTCTTTCAGGCTAGTCAGGGATAAGAACTATGTTTAAAAGCCAAATAAGACAAAGCTAACTTCCATTACGGCCAACACACAAGATGCCATTTAGAAAACATTGATGCAATCACCACCGGCTCTGTTAAATAAGGGATTTCTAATGTGACCCATGATCAAACTCACTTCCTCGTTAAGAATACAAACGTAGGGTAAGACAGAGCCTCCTTTGTTTAAAAGAAGCTGTGTGAACTCTACCATGGGTCCCCAGACACCCCTAAGTCCTCTGTTCTGAACGTGTAATTAATTCGTAAGAAACCAGGTACCCCAGCAGCCGCGCTTTGACAGTCGACTCATTCAGTACTAGCCAGATGTGAAAGGCTTTCAAAGGGACAAAAACGGTGCCCCTGGTGCTCAGGGAAGCAGCAGACGGTAACCTCTGGTTTACAGCCTTACCATTGCCTTGTAATGCCATTTCTAATGTATTTCAATTCACTCTTAACAGCACCAGATGTTTTTTTGCAAAACCAAAGGTTATTGATTAACCCAGAGCAGGTAGGAGGTCCTATTTGAATTCTTTTTTTTTTCCTCCAGCCTACAGATGACTTAAAAACCACTCAGAAAGACTTGTTCACATCACTGCTATGTTCTTATGTTTTAATGTTCTTTTGAATTATAAATAAAGAATTATTTTCAGAAATTAATGGAAAAACATTTTATTAAAAAATGATAGGTTGGTTTTAACAAATTGGCTTTCTGGAGAGGAGTGATAAAAAATTTTTTTTTCCCTCCTCTGGTAAGACTCCAGCAGGTTGAATAGATTCAGTTCTATTCAACGTCTGTCAGTAATTCAGAAGATGTAGAGGACGATGTGGATGACAGAAGGAAGGCTTCTTTCCTCCTTTCCACCTAAAATGACATAAAGCTAAAAGGAATATTTAATACAATAAATGTCAATGCAAAAAATTCAAGATAAAGAATTATCTTGATACTGGGATCATTAATAAATATTTGTCGGCAAAAAAATATGAAGAATTACATTTAGGATTTAAAAATCAATTACATAGGAAGAGAATAAAGGAAGCTAGATTTCTTTGAATTCATGTGAGAAAAAAATCTGCAAGTTTGTCATCAGCTCACTAAGAATTGGTAATATGTTTGACTAGTAAAAACTCTAACATAATGTTGGAGTAAGTTAACAAAAGGTCATTTGTTTATTAGTCAGTTTATATTCTGCCCTAGCCAGACCATAGTGACAAGAGTATATTAAAATCTGGACATGGCATTTTAATTATGATCTAGCTTGTTTAGAAGGTTCAAATAGCAAGAAATCTGTCAGATAGTGTCAAACAGATATCTCCTAATATTGCCTCCTAACCAATATGGGAATATACCATTCAGCATTATTGCCCATGGTTATTTATCTTTGCCTAGAATATGTTGTTCCATGAAGGTCATTAGTCTGCATGGTCTTTAAAATCTTTTCTAAGTCTACCTTCTGTTATTACCATGCTTTAATCCTAGATTTAACCTATGTCTCCTTACACTTTTTTTTGGAAAATCATTATAGATTCAAAAACCTATTCTGGCTTTTTTGAAGGATATCAAGAATTTATTTCCTTCAGAAAAAAACCAAGCAACTGGTGAGAAAAATCAAAACCTAAAACACTGGTAAAGAAAATCTTATCCATACAATAATAAACTGATGTCTATGAAGTATTTAAGACTCCACGGTAGATCTAGATTGTAATTCCCAGAGGTTATCTTGATTTTTGATAGATAATCCTATTTTTTTTATTAATTGATAGCTGTATACATTAATGCAAACATGGGGTACATTGTACTGTTTTCATATACAATTTGAAATACTTTCATCAAGCTGGTTAACATAGATTTCATGTCATTTGCTTAGTCATTGTATCAAAA
>CAUYQV010162876.1:0-26776 GCA_963574575.1 Galagoides demidoff | reverse complement strand
GATGGCTGCAACCAAAAAATGGCCGGGCGTTGTGGCGGGAGCCCGTGGTCCCAGCTACTTGGGAGGCGGAGGCAGGAGACTCGCTTGAGCCCAGGAGTTGGAGGTTGCTATGAGCTGTGATGCCATGGCACTCTACCCAGGAGCTTGAGGCTCCGTCTCAAAAAAAAAAAAAAAAAAAAGAAAAATATTAATTTTTAGGTTTTCTTTGATAACCGATTCCCATCCATTGTATGGAGAAATACAGATTAGAAAAAGAAAATCATTTTCTATTATGCAGACTTAATTTCATTACCCATGGACAGGTATAGAGTTTTGATTCTTTACCTGCATATTTTACTGTAGTTCAGATTGTAAAGCACTGTTCTCAACCTTCCTAATGCCGCAGTGTATTTTCATTGTTAAAAGGGGTCGTGGCTCGGCGCCTGTGGCTCAAGCCGCTAAGGCGCCAGCCACGTACGCCTAAGGTGGCGGGTTCGAATCCAGCCCGGACCTGCCAAACAACAATGATGACTGCAACCAAAAAATAGCCGAGTGTTGTGGCGGGCGCCTGTGGTCCCAGCTACTTGGGAGGCAGAGGCAGGAGACTCGCTTAAGCCCAGGAGTTGGAGGTTGCTATGAGCTGTGATGCCACAGCACTCTACCCAGGGGGAAAGCTTGAGGCTCTGTCTAAAAAAAAAAAAAAAGGGAGTGGTAACCCATAGGTTGAGAAATGCTGTCCTGAAGAATCTTTAAGTTCTTTGTCATTTCCATTAACTTTAGTTTTTTGTTGAACAACAGCAACAAACAACTAAAACAATTATTGTAATCCCAGTTACAATTAGCTATGTTGCAAAAGTTCAGTTTTTATACATAGTCTTATTTCATTTCTGTAATAATCCTGTGGTCTGTGCTGTATGACCACTGTTCAGGTGATAAAGTGAGGCTCAGAGAGATTTAATGAGTTGGTCAAAATTGAAAGAGCCCCTAAGTGATGGCTCCATTACCTCTCATCTTCTGTTGGCCTGTGCTACGTGAAGCTCTGCATTACAAATGTGGACATACTTGATTCCCTCTTACCAGTTATTAATGTAATACCTTTAAACCTAGCTCAGTGTCTTACTTACTTCAGAAGTATTCACAATGCTGAGTTTTCTTCTTTTACAAAGAAATTAAGTGTTACTTTCTTTCTTTCTTTTCTTTTTTTTCTGGAGATGGAGTCTTACTTTGTGACCCTCAGTAGAGTAGAGTACTGTGCAATCACAGCTCACAGCAACCTCCACCAACCCTTGGGTCCTTGGGTTTATGTGATTCTCTAGCCTCAGCCTCCCAAGTAGCTGGGTTTATAGGTGCCTGCCAGAACGCCTGGCAATTTTTGGTAGAGATGGGGTCTCATTCTGGCTCATGCTGGTCTCCAACCTCTGAGCTAAGGGCAATCCACCGCCTCAGCCTCCCAGGGTGCTAGGATTACAGGTGTGAGCCACCACACCTGGCTTAAGTGCTACTTTCTTTTAAAACTTAATTAAAATTCTTTTGTTAATTCATAAACATGATGATTGGGTTTTAACACTCCTGTGGTGTGAGTTATGCCTCCCTCAAACCTTGTTATAATGTTAGCACATTACCTGTCTGACGTGAAAAAAATTTAATAAAGGAAGAAAAGGCAATGGTTTATCATGTAGCTGACAATGAACTTGTTAAACTGTACTGAAATTATTTGAGAAATTTTCGATATTTGTTCTTTAATTTGTTTTTTAAGTCTTCTACTCGGTAATACCTTATTTATGGTCCACCTTACCAACGTATCCCACCCCTTGAGTCACTCTCATCATGTTGTTTTCCTTTATAGCATTTAAGACTACCACAAATTGTTTCCTTTCTATTTATTGCCCGCAACCTATCACTTCCCCTAGAATGTTAGCTTTATTAAAGTAGCTTCCTGTTTTGTTCATAACTAAGTCTTCAATGCTTAACCATAATAGTGCCTGGAACTGTACTTCAATAAATATCTACTGATAGAATGGATGAATATCAGTTGTTTTTAATGTACATTCACATAAAATCATTATAAATTAAAAAAACCTGTGCTGTACAAGATGCTCATTTCTGACCCTGGTTTTTCTGAGATTATTTAATACAATTGTGTGAGTGAACTATTGAGTGATGATAAAAGCCTGGCAGATGGAGAAATGCTTGTGTGTGTATGTTTAATTCAAGAGATTACCAACTATAATAAAACCTACTTAAAAACACCAGCATATTTCAAAAGGTATAATTTTATATATATATATATATTTTTTTTTTTTTTTTTGAGACAAGAGTCTCACTTTGTTGCCCTTGGTACAATGCCATGGCGTCACAGCTCACAGCAACCTCAAACTCTTGGGCTCAAGTGATCTTCTTGTTTCAGCCTACCTGGTAGCTGGGACTATAGGCACTTGCCACAGTGCTGGTCTATTTTTTAGAGATGGTGTCTCGCTCTTGCTCAGACTGATCTCAGACTCCTGAGCTCAAACAATCTCCCCCACCTTGGCCTCCTAAAGTACTTAATATAGATTGGAAATAGCTTTATAATTCTTTTTAAACAATCTAATTTTTATCCTTGTAGTATCTTGAATAAGTCTATTAGAAGGAAAGTAATGGAAGTGGTATATTTTGTTTACCTATCTTTTCACTTAAGGGGTGGTTTTCAATTGTTTTTTATAAATTATACCTTTAGTAATAGCATAGTGTGGTGAGGGTGTAACGCATACTTTTTTTTTTCTTTTTTAACTTTTCTAGTATTTTTACTTGGAAAACATAAGAAGCAATGTAAATTAAGTTATAGTATGTTCTCAATGGCTGGAAGTGCCACAGACTTCTAAAATTAATGTAAAATTCAATAACAATGCCAGAAAGAGTAATAATAACTTTAGGATAATTGAGCATTGGTTTGTGAGTTTTGAGCCCAGACTTGTGCTTGTTGTCAGCTGATATGGAAAGTAATCATTACCTCAAAAATATGAGGTTGCATCTTTATTAAATTCTAGACTATAGTTCAGAATCTGTACTGGGAAATGATACTTCTAAAAGACAGTGTACTTTAGGGAAGAAAGCACTGATGTTGTAAAGAAATTCATGTGTACTCTGTTAATGAAAATAGTTGATGCAAATCAAAACAAGTACCTGGTGTGAGTTAAGATTGCAAATATTTTTGGTTTTAAGTTTCAGGAAAGGAAGTGAGAGTCCATGCAGCACATATGAAACTCGTGAAATTTACTTAAAAATTTAAGCTTTGTCTGACTAAATTCTATAACATCTGCAGGATTGAAAGTTTGACTCAGCTTTGAAATGGACACCTGGATGTTACAAATGAATTTTGGAGATTTCATTATTATCTAACAAAGTTATTGCTCACTAGATCTGAAAATAACAAATTTGTGGCCTTGACATTTAATCAGAGCATGAAACATATTTAATGAATCTCATATTTGAGATAATTGTTCAGTAGCTCCCCAATTAAAGCATGGAAATTTTAAAAATTCCATTCAGATAAAATAAAATAAAGTAATGCTTGTTATATATGCACTGAATGTTTTTATTCATTGCTTCATAATCCATTGCCTTTTTCTCAAGGTGTTTATTTTGAGTTTTTAATGAATGAAATGGCTTTAATGTAAGTATACAAAGAACTACCTAGGTTTTTTTTTTTTTTTAAACAGGCAATGGAGGTAGGCCCATATTTTCCTGTGACTGATCAATTGACTCTAAACTATTTGTACCACAGTGTCGAAAGGAAGTTTCTGCCTTCTCTAAGCCTGGTATTATACATAGCACAATTTTACATGACTATATCACTTAAATTATTAGATTTTAAATAATATACTTCTTAAAAGTTTATCTAAAAAGAAAGGAAGAAAAAGGTAAAGAAAGAAACAAGGAAGAAGGGAAGGGAAGAGAGAAAGGGAGATAGGGGAAGGAAGGGTATTTCTGAATCTCTACCACCATTCTTTTTCACATTCAACTAAAAGATATTCTATGTATTGTCTATTCATGAGCATCTGCAAATCTCATTGCAGCTTAACTGTCTCTTCTCTGATTTAATAGAAACTTTGATTGTTTTCTAGGATTTACATCCAGAGTAATTGTTTTTGCATTTTAATATAGAAAGAAGTAGATTGAATAAATGCATAACATATTAGAAATGCTATTAAGCAAATGATTCTATGTGGTACTGTTCAATGAATGTTTTCCTTTACTCTTCTAACAAAACACAAATTTCTCCAATTATTTTTAAATTGATTGTTTTCTATTGTTGCTCAGAAAAAGTGAAAAAAAGAATATGTTTTTTGTTGATTCCATTTCTTTGGTATGATTAAGTGTTCAGCTGAAGGCTACTGCAGTGTCTAGTCAGGTACTTTTCCCTCTAAGATCAGTAAGGACAGTTTTTACCTGCATCTTTGATACTTAGTATTTTCAGACATGGAGACTTTAGTTTCTCTTATCTTACTGTTTTTTGCATTATGAATCCTTGGTATCTTTGAGCAGCCATGCTTTACCAATCCTTGCCCTAATTAATGAATCTCATATTTGAGATTATTGACTCTCACTTTGCTCAAACTTAGGATGGTGACAAGGTTCCACATGGCAGTAGTGATGATGGTGGAAGTCATGTCTGTTTTTCCTTTGTCTATTTTTTAAATGGACCATCTTTCTTAGAGAGATTTCTCAAAATTAGTGAGCTTCCTAGAGAGAAGAGAGTTATCTTAGTTTATGGACTAGTAATTGAGTTCTTGCAGAAAAGTTAGGTCCTTAAGTGTTACAAATACTTTGCTTTTTTTCTTTTAGGTCCCAACTGAGAAATAAGTAGTAAAGCATGAGTATTCTTCCCATTTCACTTAGCAGGGAGATGTTAATTTGCCTGCTTCAGTGTACACCAGTGTTGATATTATGTGTTCTGAGGTCCTGTACAGCGTCCTGGTGAACAGACCGTTATGTGTTACTGAGAGATTAAGGATATATTGGCAAGAAAGTTAACTTTCTCTTATTCTTACTTTTTCCTGTTTCTGGTTCAGAAAAATAAGCTTGCCCTGATGGGAGCATTTAGAGTTGAGCTGTAGTGTATTCTGGGAGTAACATGTGTGGATTTGATACATAATCAGTGGAGTTAAATTGGCCAAAAAAGCTGTCAATGACGAAAGTGGGGATGCTTTGAAAGATATCATGGCTCTATCACATTCATGTGACTCAGGTAATTTGTCCTGAGTCCTCTCTCTTTCATGTTTATATGGATATTTTTCCTTTTCCTCATTTGCATAAATTGGTAGTATATATAATATAAATGCAAACAAGAGAAAGAAAGCTCATTTGTAAAGCTATAAGAAAATAGACCTACTTTCAGGAGATTATTTCTTTTGGGGTAGGAGGAACAATAAAAATACATGCTATATTTGTGTCATACAAAGTACTCTAAGGGTCCCCTCTTGCCCAGCAAGCTAAATAGCATGTGTCAGTTGCTACAGCAACCCATTTTTGTGATTTGCAGAATAAGGAAGCAAACTAGATATAAATTGTCAATCAATAAGTTTCTGTTGTCATGCAAGATGGCAACATATGCAGTCTCATTTGGTCAATTTATATACTTTCGTGGTGTTTTGTTCTCTTCTGCTTTTTTTGTAACATGCTGTCATGAATTAGTATTCCATTCTTTGGCTGCATAATCTCCAAGTTTCTGAGTTTCATATATTATGTTAACTGGAATAACTAGATGTCAGATTCATAGAAGACTGTTGTTGCAAAATGAAGGTTCTTTGACAGCTGTTTTGTAATTTTTCAGCCTATTGACAGGCAGATTCTTTAGTTTATTTCTTGGAGAAGAATCAAATTAATTTTTAAAGAGCATTTTAAAGGATTTCTTGATTATTTTATCTGGAGGACATCTTTGCAGTCTACAGAGATAGGAATATATTTTTGTCTCAGTGAGACCTTTGTTGTGGAAACAAACAGCTCTGGACTTGGAGTTTGTGAGAGTCCATGGTCATGCCCCTCTCTGCTGTTTCAGTCCTGGCAAGTGGGCCTCCACTTGGACCAAACTCACTTCTGACAGTATCTGCACATCACCACCTTTTCCTTTGACTTTTCCTCTTCTCTTCTGAATGAGACTATTCTCTTCTCTCTGTCTTTCCCACTCTTCCAGGAGCCATGACCCTCTGAATAGATTTTACCCTGCTTCTAATGGAATGAGAGCCTGTGTAGTTGTGCATTTTTTTTTCCTTTTTTAAGAAATGGGGTTTTCTCTGTAGTGGCATGATCACAGATCACTGGAAATGCAAACTCCTGTGCTCAAGCAATCCTCCCAATTTAGCCACTCCAGGTACACACTAATATACCTGGCCAATTATAATTTTTTTTTAAGAGATTGGTTCCTACTATGTTGCTCAGGCTGCCCTCAAGCAATTATCCTACCTGGCCATCCCAAAGTGCCTTGATTATAAGCATTGGCCACCGAGCCTAGTGCACATTTTTAATTTGATTAAGAAGTGCAGCTTACAGTTTACTGGGAATACATTATTACCTTGTCTCCTGTGCGCCTTGGCAAGTCCCCCACATCTGCCTTCCCTACTAACAACTTTCCTTTTCCCCCCATGTAAAAGTCTTTCTTTAGTATGTATTCCCAAAAGCCAATAGTTGAAAAGACTAGGTAGGTATGGGAGTGTGTGATGAGACTTTTCTATTATTTAGCACTATTTAAAACTACTCCTGGCAACCATACTAAGTGGTTTCACATATAATCCCCTCCTCATCCTTTTTTAAGATTGACATTAGCATCACTAGCAGTGATGGTGTTAGTTCCTAACCTGATAGCATAAGGGTACTCAAAAGACAAGTTTATACACATGAAGTTCTAGTAACAGAAGAGAAAGCATTTCTAGAGCAAAGGTAGAGTTTGGTCAATCTAAAGCAGATGAGAAAAAAAAAAATGTTTCATTCTCTAAAATAATATTGAACTGTGGATTATAGAACTAAACATTTATAGAAAAATGGGACCAAAATGGAATGGGAGAAAGAAAATTAATTGTATGGCTTTTGTCTCTTCCTCACCTGGGGTTTTATCATTTCCAACTCTGCAAAACTGGCTCCAGATGTGAAAAGCAGAGGTGTGTGTGCATGCATGAATAAAGCAAGGAGGGAGTCTTTCAACAATGGGGCTCATTTCCCTAGCAACTTTGGCTTTTCAAAGAGTTACCTAAAAATAGGCCCAAACCCAGAGAGATGAGGGATATTGTGCTGGGGAAGTGAATATAAAAGTGTAGCTTTTCTCCCAAAACACTTATTACAGCAGTATCAATTTTCAAGGTTCAAACTTCGTTCTGCATTTAATCCCAATATTTCTCAAATAGCAAATGTGAATGCTTTACCTTCTGTCTTGTTCTATGGCTCTCTGAGAATGGTATTCAGTGTCAGCAACCTAGGGATTCAGGGTTAGGGTTAGGGTTGAACTGGGACTCTAGTTCTTCCTCTGCATCTACTATGTCATCATTTCTTCATCTACTTACAGATGAGTGATGACAGTACCTACAACATAGGGATATAGTGAAAATTAAATAAAATAATGCATTTACAGTTCCTAGTACAACACACAGGAATCTGGCACATTTGCTGGTGGGAAGAAACATCCACAACTTCGACTTTACCTCACAAATACAAACAACATAACCTGGTCATGGGTACACTCATATTAACCTGATATATATTAAAAAAATTACTTGGGGAGGACATTTTTAGTATGATAAAATTTTTTTGTTTTGCATGAGGCAAATGTAAAGTAGTTACTAAAGGTTAATCACAATCAAATTAATGTAGCCGTCACAGCGAAAACAACTCATCAGAATTTGTTAACTTGAACCTAGTTTAGAGGTAGAGATGTGGGAACAGAAGAAGTTGGTAGAGAAAAAGAGAGCTCCTGGAATGGCATGTGACTCTTATTATGATAAAAGGTGGTAGAATTTTGCTTGGTAAGTAGTTTCTTTTCGTTATTTCTGTGAAAATTATTCTTAAAATGTATTATAATATTTATCATTTCAATTATATGGCATGTCTTAGCAGAAGAAAAAAGTCATTGGAAACTAGGTACAAGTAAGTGTGGCTAGACTTAATACTTCTTAACCAGTTTACCATTATTGGATTAACAGTGGGCAAATGTTAAATAAAATGTAGTATTTGAGTGAAAGTGTACATGTGTGCATACATATTTGTTGGAATTCCAATAGATAGAGGTATAGGAGTAAAGTTTTTAACAGTAAATCTAAGAAAATGCTAATACAGGCTTTTTGAGTGGATAGAATTGGATAGTTGTTATTTTCCTGAGATGTGGTTCTATTTGAGGAGACCAAAGTCTTACAGAGATTGTTCAAATTTAATTTCAACATCATTTATCCACACAAGAAGTGCTAATGAGACTAGAAATGAAAGAAATGAAAACTCTGTGTGAAGTCATTGATAAATGGAAACTCTGTAGTCTTAAAGATGCCCATGTTATTGTCAGCAATTTTCATATTTTGCTTTAGCAACTCGGGGGCTTTCGTGCTTATTGTTCTATATATGCTATTTCATTCTTGGGGAGGCAACTTATAGCAAGGTTTTAATAAACATTTTAAAAGACAAAATTGTAGCGGGATTCATAATTTCAAAGAATATATTTAGTAATCATTTTGTATGTATTATAAAGCCTTTTGTGACCTCAGCAAGGCAGATAAGAGCAGAATGGAGTCAGAGCATTTTAAATTTGGAATGGAATGTCTAAGACTATTACGTGTTTCTAATAGAATACTACAAAGAAGATAGATCATTCTGTTTATATTTTGGATAAATATGAATTGAAGGGCAGCGCCTGTGGCTTGGTGAGTAGGGCGCCAGCCCCATATACCCAGGGTGGCAGGTTCAAACCCAGCCCCAGCCAAACTGCAACCAAAGAATAACCAGGCGTTGTGGCAGGCACCTGTAGTCCCAGCTATTCGGGAGGCTGAAGCAAGAGAATCACCTAAGCCCAGGAGTTGGAGGTTGCTGTGAGCTGTGTGATGCCACAGCACTCTACCAAGGGCAATAAAGTGAGACTCTGTCTCTACAAAAAAAAAGAAAAAAATATGAATTGAAAGTTGCTATTTTTATGGTTGCCATTTTCTTGTGGATTTTCGCTTAATTTTTCTCTCTCTCCTGTTTTTGTCTGATTTAAAAAACAGAACAACTCCAGTTAAAATCACTTTAGGGCAAAAATTCAAAACTCCAGACCTAAGTAATTAACATGCTTGATGCAGAGCGGCAGCGACACATTACTGTCAATGAAATGCCACTCTAAAGAGGCATCTTGAAAAGTGACCGCATGATAGTGAGCTGGGCTGCTGCCAACCCCAGCAGCTAAGAGGCTGTATAAATATGGACCCTTCACAAAAAAGGCACTGCTGAGTTCTTTGGAGTTGAGTTTTGGAAATGTTGGTCATCATGGTGCATTAAAAAAAGAGTAATTTGATAGGAGCATATAGTCCAGTTTTTCTGAAACTTTATTCTCACAGTCAGTGCACTGTGAAATATTCACTGTGCAAGGATTGAATCACTCAGTCTTGGTTCCAATTGTCTTGAAGTAGTGGGTTACACTGAGTGGGTTCACAAGTAACTGAATAGCTGTAAAGTCAGTCTCAGTTTAGAGATTCTGTTATACCAATTCTGACTGTATTATTCAGTGGCATTTGAACACAAATCTGCAGGCAATGTGGAATTCATTGATTATGTGGCAGTTTCTGTGTGACCTTGTGTTGAATTCCACATGGAATGTGGTATTGTATATCAAAGTTGGGGCTCATTAACATGGGGGGCAAAGAGGTTTGTCCATTTCTGCTATGTTCTTCCTCAAGATACATTATGTAACACTCTACAGACGTCAGCTGAGAGCCAGGAAATGACTACAGATCACACACCCTTTTAGATTGGGGCAAGTACAAATAGGGTTAGGTTTACCACCATCTTACATGATTACATATTAAGTAAGGTCATCCTTTTTAAAGATCCATCACAAACAAACCCCTAACTCATTTACCCACATCCTAGTCTCAGTCTTGTCTTTGAAAAAATGCAATATTATCTACCTACACATTTTTGTATGCACAATCTGTATAAATTCAAGCAATTAATTGTTTATCTAAATTTTTTTTATTAAACTTAAAGCAAAAATGGTAGACAAAAAACAAAGAAAGAGATCTTGAATCTTTACTTGCCAGTTATGAAACTTTGTGTAGAAAATCACTAGAGATTTTTAGATGTCACAGAGATTCTGAGATTCTGCACTAAAAGTAAGCACCCAAGTGAATTTGGTATGGATCATCACAGGTACAGATACTTGATTCCATTTGAGGTGTCTTACAAACATCATTCTTTATCAATAAGCCAAGGTTCTATTCACTGACTATGGATATATCCATGGTCATTGATTAAATGGCCATAAGATGACACATGTACATGAGTAAATGACAGACATCTTAGAATATTCTCTTTTCACTGACTCATAGAATTTCTCTAGCAAGTAAAATAGAGAGCAACACATTGCTTTATAATTAAACATGATGATGTAAAACAGGGGTGTCCAAACCTTCTTCTTCTGCCACTCGTTGGAAGAAGAGTTGTCTTGGGCCACACATTAAATACACAAACACCTCAAACACTAATGAAAGCTGTTGAGCAAAAAAATAGGTCCATGCATAATTTTCATGATATCTGACATGACAGATAAGCAAAACAGGCCTCAAGTAATCCACAGGTGGCCCATGGATCACAGGTTGGACAACCTTGAATTTTAAAAGGAAAGATCATGCTTATGTAGGGTAAAGAATTTAATATTCCAATGCCATTACCTTCAGCATGGTTTGGGGAAGGAGTGGAGGCTGAATGTGGTAATCATGGAAGAGGAGTTACCATTCTAGATAGGAAAAATTATCTTTTCAAATATTTCCAAAATGGTGAGCACCATTCCTGAATGGTGAGCTAAAAGGGTAAGGTAGAAACACTGTTCTATTGGTTCAATTTGAAAGAAATTTATGATCAAGAAAATTTTTCTTATTACTGTTTCCATTCCTTTGGAAATGATAAAGATCTTAGATATTCCCAAGTCCTTATGGATTTCAACCATGATGATTTTAATACGTATAACATGTATGAAATTACACAGATTAATGAGAATGGTTAAGTAGAAAATCCACATGTAATACTTTTATTTTAGATTAGTTGAATTATATTAAGTGTTCATTATATTATTCCTGAAATAAGATTATGCTAATCAGGTTGTACCATGTGCTAAAACTGTAAAGTTTGATAAATTATTGCATAAGCTTCCTGATCTTTATGGGGCAGCTTAAAGCTATAGAAAAAGACTGTTATTGGATACTTCTGCATATAAAGTCAAATGCTTCCAAAAGCAGAAGTATATTATGCTTATTTTAAGAAACATGAGGTGTGGAATAACATTGTTTTTACTAGAATGAGCTCTGAAATTAGACCTTCAGGGTTTAAATCATGATCCTGCCACTATATGCAGTTAGGCAAATAACTCTTCATTCTAAGCCTCATGGAACCATGAAGTGAAATGAGATTAAGTGCATGAAGAGCCTAACCGGGGTCCAGCCATGCTGCATATTAAATAAATGTTGTCCAGTATCCCCTTCTTTCTCTTCTTCTTCATTCTCATTGTAGTATATGAATATGAAAAACAGCAAGAAGAGAATAAAACAACTTAAAAATTTGAAATTATTGTCTTTATCTCTTACCTATTTTGAGTTAGGTTATTCATAATGCATAGATATTTTAACCTTTCATCACCTCAAAATTGAATTTCGTTTTTTAGTTGTCTAATCATTTACAATTAAAAAAAATCTTCATTTTGAGAAGATGTTGACACAAGCTTTCTAAACCCCATTTCTAATCATTTTAGGAATCCTCAGTAACATTTTTGCCTTAATTTTAAATTCAGCTTTTTCTGTGTAAGCCAGCCAAATTGAAGGACTCCCCTGATAGCCCTTGGAGGAGGTCACTTAGTGAGAAATGCTGAAGTTTTACCTGCAGCTGGTATAGAACACTTCAGCTGAAGTTTTAGGTTTGGCTCATCATGGTCAGTTTGAAAACCAAATTACACACTCCATCAATGAACTTTGTAAAGCTAGAAGCTTAGTCATGCTCAGGTAGATTGATGAATTGCATTGAAAATTGATAATCATACTAGTAGTGATAGTATTCAAACTGTTTTCATCCTCATTGTTTAACAGAGAATGCGTGAGGAAAAATGTCCACAAATTGTAATTGGATCCATAGAAAGAGTGTTATAAATAATGAAACTTTGAAACCTATGAGCTAAGCTTTGCATTTTTTGTGTGCCACTTTTGGCACAAAGAAACACGTTGAATCCTCCCTCAATGGAGAAATGTGTAAAGCGGACCCTAAGCTGCTGTTCACAGGTCCAGCTGTGAACCAAACTGCATAAATCATTTTAGTGAATGGATCAAGACACTCAAGCATAAATAAGTAAATTATCACTCCTTTCTCCGAAACGAAAAAAGAAAAACATGCGAATTAGTCATGCAAAGATATAATATTCTAGTGTGAGCAGCATGGATAGTAAGAAATTGTAAATGGAGTTACTGTATTTTTGATACGGAATCTGACTTCTGGTAAGTGGTATAGACTAGCTGTATTTAAGCGGTACCAACAGGAGGCACTGTTGCCTCATGCACAAAGGCTTGTTCTTCCGAGCCAGAGCTAGGTTTTTTTTTCCTGTTCTGCCTTTAATTAGTTGTGGCAATTTATTTTTCTTCTCTAAGGCTTGTTTTTCTCATTTGTAATGTGGGGCTAATAATAGTACTTACTTTATGTGGTTATTATGAAGGTTAAATAAGAAAATGCATGTTAGGTATGCAGAAAATGCTTGTATATAAAAAATGAGAATGGCTGGTATTTATTAGTCCTAGTAAAGAATTGTCTAAGAGAGATGATGTGATGTTAACTTATAAGTCTCTGATTACATTAATATAGATCATACCATTTATTTTAATTCTTCATTTCTTTGGCCACCTTGTCTAACAGTAGCATATCATAATACAATTTATGGTATAAATGTAAAAATGAGACTTTGATATTTACATGGATTTTGTGTCTTTGTTAAGAGTAAAGTAACATAAGGAAATGGTAGTTTAGAAAATGCCTCACTTATTTTAAAAAAGTTTGGTGAACTTTATGGCACTCTGGGTAGCATGCTGTTTGTGTTTTAAAAAAGTGTGAGTGATAAACTACAGTAAGAGGAACAAAAGTGAATTATGTGTTTGGTAAGTTAGACAGTTTAGCTATTCACATAACTAATTAACTTGGTTGAATACAGTTTAGGTTCATATCTTATAATGCCATTTTGCAGAATATGTTTTTCATTTGACAGTTATTCTGAATAGAAGCTCCAAGGTTAAATGTTCTTAGAACACACATATCTCTCGGACATGGTGCTCTTTCCCTTCTGTACTACTCTACTTTCTCTTCTATGATGGAGCTTTGTGACCTAGCTCAGTTCCCTCTTCACCTACCCTATTTTTTCTTGTCATTGCCTTAGGCACCTACAGTGTAAGGCTGTTAAACCCCAGCCTTTGCAGAAATCGAAACATACTAACCAATGGACAAACAAGTGGACATAGGAAATCAAGCATGGTGGGGAGAGAGGGGGAAGGACAAAAAGTCCACCTAATGGGTACAGTGAACACTATTCAGCTGATGGGCACATTTACAGCCCTGACTCAAGCCATGTATCAAAATCATTTGTCCCCCTTAATGTTTTGAAATGAAAATATATACAATCATAGTAGATATATATTGAAACTATTTCCTGCAAATATTGAAAATTCAGTAAAGATCATTGGAGTTCCATGTGTTCTATAGATATTGAATATTTTTTGGTAGAACATGTTTAGTGTTTGATGTTTCTGAGTGACTGAGTTTTGAAATGAATAGAATTAAACTTAGAGCCCATAAATCACTGCTAATAAACAATGATTAGACCAGTATTTCTGAGGCATATGAATATAGCAAAGAAGAATATAATGACATAAAGGCCAATGTGAATTGTGTCTTTGAAAACACATGTATGTTTTTAAATTTTTTTCCTCAGCAAAGTTAAACTGCAAATTAGTTGACAGTGTAATTTGAATCCTTTAACCTCTCAACATTATGAGATTGTAAGTTTCTGGGACAAATGTTACTTTAGGGAATGACTCTGCTAAAATATTGCCCTTTATAGTCTGTAACTTAGTAATTTTAGAAAAAAAATGTAAGAAGCCAAAATCAATCCTCTCTACCACAGTGCAAATAAGGCCTTTTAATTATTTTCTATAGTCAAAATGCCCACTGTTAATCGTGTCATTTGTAAGTGATGTGAGTCCTGGGACTTCCTGAAGGTGACTGCTTAGCCCATGACATGTTAAGGGGCTCACTCTCAGGAGAATATATTCTCCCATTCCTGGAGTCCCTGCTTTGTACAACTCAGGAAATACTCTTCCTCTCTTATTCCTCAGGGAATTAGATCACAGGGGGTTCAGGCTTCCTGAAATAGAAAATACCACCTGTTGATGCTAAGCCATTAGTTGATTCAGTGGGACTTTTTGATGCAGTCATGCAAAAAATGGTGACAGTTACAGGCCTTTCCTGAAGAGAGGACCTGCTTATCTGTGAAACCAGAAGGTTCTGGAAGCAAAGGTTGACCCGGAAAACTTCAGAGCATGTTTTTCTAGGGATCTTTATTCATTTTAAGAATTATATTACTTTTAAAATTCAAAATCTCCCCTAGAAAGGGCTCTCAGAATAATGTAAATAAATTTATTGGCATTCTGACTTTACTAGTTTACAAATATACAAGTTTTCTTTTAAATTGACTCGAATTTTTGATTTATTTAGTGTGTTATTTTCTCCCCAAAATAGACTAACCAGAAAGGAGAAGCCAAAGAAGCTGCTTTTAAGTAGATATTTATCCCATTGGTGGTTCTTCAAGGGACTTTGGGGACTTGGTTCATAGTGTTCAGGAAAATCCCTGAATAATTTACTCATTTCATTTTATCCAATTTTTGAGACCTTTGCCAAGTATCTCTTTATCAAAGTGCTAATGCTGTCAGACAAACATATGGATGAGTAGGTAGAACAAAATACAATCTTTTTCTCCAAGAATAGGATGTTAGTTGTGTTTTACTTATTTAACTCAGGCATAGCAACAGCTGTGATTTAAATAAGAAATACAGATTTTAATTTGCAAAAATGCATCCAGATATAACAAAGAATTCAGAAGGGTAAGTTCTGGAGTGGAAGTTCAAGAAAAAGGGAACAACAGTGATTGACTTCCAAAATGCCAGGGATCAGTGCTGCCCCCCTGCTAACTCCTACCCTCTGGGGTCAGAAGACCCTTGCCATGACATGCTAGCAAGCCTCTAACCTCACTGAACATTGCCCTCTAATCTTAGAATAGTGATGGTCATTGTCATCATACCCATCCTGCTTCACCAGCTTATTGTGAGAAACAGTCATTGTTGAAAAATTGCTCGGTAAACAGTCAAGCTCTAAACAAATATTCAGAGTTATTAAGTTTATTTTTTGTCTATTTTTTCAAAAGTTTCAATATCAGTTAATTATTATTATGTTAAGCAAAATTTGGAGAGTGCATTTAGAAACAGAGAGAAATTTGCCAAAAAGAAAAAAAAAATGGAGTTGTAAGGAAGTGTAATTGCCTACCAAAGCTCTCTTTCTAACTCTGAATTAGAAAAGTAGGCAGGTTGGGCCAGATGGAGGGAGGGAGGGATGGAAAGAGAAAGAGAGAGAGAAAAGAGTGAATATGTGAGAGAAAGGGATTGCTATCCTGAATTTGACTCAATGTTTTCCAGTTAGATGTATAATCAAACATAGGCCCTGAAAGTGGACATGGTATATGAAGAGGACACATGTTAACTGCCTTATAATATTTACAGTGAAACCAAGTAAAAGAGAATGTGGAGAGTCTCTTTAGAATTCTTAGAAAAACATAAAATTTTTCATGGATGATTAATAGTTGGATCGCTGTAATAAAGGACAGAAGTATTATTATTAAGAAATTTCAAAAACAGGGCAAAGCTTGGGGCAGTGCCTGTGGCTCAAAGGAGTCAGGCACTGGCCCCATATGCCAGAGGTGGCGGGTTCAAACCCAGCCAGGCCAAAAAATGCACAAAAAAAAAAAAAAAAGAAAAAAGAAAAGAACAGGGCAAAGCTTTAGTTTTTATAACTCACTATTAAATATGGCAGACTATATCCAAAAGATAATTATTTAAATATTTGGGTATTATAATAATTGGTGTTTCTATTACTGCGTGTTGGGTTTTAGGGTACTTGATTATCTGGATAAACATTTCTTTTATGAGGACATACATCTATGAGGTTGGGAGCATTTTTTGCACAGATTTGTGAGATTTTAAAAAATTTAAAAACTGAGAAGACAGACTTTTAATGAAGTGCTAGAGCACTCTGCAGGATTCTATCTTAGGCCTCTCCAAATATAATATATATTATGTTATGAAGATGTTAAATAGTTCAGACATCACTTTCTTTACCTATTAAAGGAGCATATTAGGCTAGCTACCAAAAGTTTCTTTAAATTCAGAAAAATCTATTCTATGAAAACCTTTCTCCCTTCTTTATTCCCATATGCTGAAGCTGTGTAATGTGGTTTTATTAATGGCACCACAAAACATACACTTCAATTATAATGGCCTAAAGATGATTTACCATAATAGCAAGCAGATATATACACCTTGACAATTATGCACATATATCAGGTTTCTTGGTAAGTATTGAACTTCTTCAGAAAGATTTGAGTTGGACACAAGTCTTCTCTGCTGATCTTGTATTTAATGACCTCTGTTTAGTATCTATTGAGATCTTCCACTGCTTCCATAAAGTCAAGAAAAACA
Organism: Galagoides demidoff; assembly: GCA_963574575.1. NCBI lineage: Eukaryota > Metazoa > Chordata > Mammalia > Primates > Galagidae > Galagoides > Galagoides demidoff. The sequence goes on along the minus strand of CAUYQV010162876.1, from coordinate 9,821 downwards.
TTCTGATTTCTGCCTATTACTTTTCCCATGCTCTGATACCAACTACTTTCTTGATATTAGAATTTGATTTCCTTTGACATTGTGCACAAAGGAGCAACTGTTATCCTGTGAGACTTCCTAGGTATCTAACTAGACATCACTTGGGCAGAAATGGGATGGGAGGAAGTCACTGAGCTCTATACAGGACCTGTGTTCAGTTGTTCCACAGCAAAGCTTTCTTAAGTATTGGTTCTACAGCTACTACCAGAGAGCTTTATTTTTGATGGCACTGATAAGAGGTGTTGATGTTTGGCCTAGTGTTTACCTGCCTCATTTAGTTTAAAGCAGCAAAGAGTGATATACAAATAGTTAAATCCTCAGAAATAGATCTACACGAAACATTGAAATGGGCTGCAGACATGGTCAATGTTTTTCCAGACTGGCTAGAGCCACTTTATTTTAAATTATTCTTTAGGATCATCCTAACTGAGACTAAAGTAGGGACTTAATTTTTAGCTTCTTTTTAATGATCCTCTTCAGATTTACCAATAGATACCTAACCTATGACTATCTTTGGTGGCTGCTAATTAAGCAATGACATTTAATTTACATAATTTTTTTCTAAATTCTGGTTATAAACCTTTCTGATCAACTTAATTAGTTTGCAAAAAATATCATAATACCATGGTACATAGCAATTTTACATTAGAAAAAAATTCAGAGTGGGGGGGAGGTGACACATCAAACTCATTTTGTAGCAAAAGCAGTAGGTGTAGAACAAGAACAAAGAAACAGTGAAATACAGTTAGTGTCTTATAAGTTGATCACCTTTTCCATAGGTCCCTAAATTACTGGCCTAGAAAGCTCGTAGCACCTTTACTAAGCTATTAACAACACAACCACCACCTTGGAATAAAAGAATCCCTCCTAGTTATCAGCACTCTAACTCAGCATGCTGCCTGAGACCAGAGAGGCCCTGAAAAGATGGTCCCTTGAAGCTTGTCTTGCCAGGACACCGTTATTTCTGCTGTAGTTACACGACTAGGGGAATGTATGGTTAAGTCTTCCAGGCACGCACATTAGGTCCATACTCTGGCATTGGTAGACGCTGATCACATCACCAAACTCACTGGCACACCCTGAGACAACACTGGGGACCTAAAGTGACTGTATTTCTCAGACTCCAGTGGGCACATCACTGATCTCCGTAATCCACAAAAATATGTATGTGAGCTTTACTAAGGTTAAAGAGTGAATCCACTGTTCTTAGGCATCATCGATTGTAATTTTAAAATAGGCTGGGTAAGATTTAAGAGTGTATGTGTTTGGTATGAAAAGTTTCCCCAGAAAACATCGGAGAAAAACTGAAATCAATACTGCAATGCTACATTATATAGGAGTTTGAAATCGGGAGGTAGAATATCTACTTCAAGCTTTTCCTCTTGTTTAGAAACTTAAGAGGTGTCTCAAACTATAAGATCTGGTCTATTTCAAAAGCGGCATTTCTAATGAATAGCAGAAAGGCAAAATAAAACACCTTTTCCTCTTTGTAATAAATCATTTTGGTTTTTTATAGATTGCATGTGCTATTTGAGGCAGAGCGAGCAAGGCTGCCAATATTGCAAGCTGATGCTTCAGCACCTTTCATTTGTCACTCGGAGCAGGAACCCTCTTCTTAAACTTGTTCATTTTACAGAGGGAAAATCGAAGCCACTGGCATATTGTCAGAGCAGCTTTATTGTCATCATTTACAAAGGTCACTAGAATTAATTGACTTCTTACATTACATATTGTAAACTGACTCATTTTTTGACATGTTTGTGGGAAAGTGGCGGGATCTAAGTGACTGGTTATTGTCTTTTGGTTTTGGCTTATAAACTGGGAGACCGACAATAACTCTAAAATCACAGTTGTGGAAAAAACACACACACACACAATTTCAGAGAAGCAGACTTGCATTAACTCTTTGGTTAGTTGAATGAAGGGCAAGGGAGGAGGGAGCTCCAGAAGATGAAATACAAATACTAGGTTAGTTTTAATGTCTGTCCAGGATCCATTAAACGGTGCAGTGAATGTTTCCATGTACATAATCAATTGGTGGTGTCTGTTGGAAAACATATCCTAAGTAGCTGGCTGCTTTTTACAAGATTGGAAGTAAAAATTAACCCACACTGTATTGCATGAATCATCACTACATGGATGCTTACAGAGTTTACTGAAAGTAATTCTGTCTCAAAGGCATTGCTTCTGAAAGTAAAGATAAGAATACAGGATACGCATTATTATAGTACGAGGGCACACTATTTTCTAGGTAGATATTTTGAATCTTTACTTCCCTTTTTATTTTTCACATTATCCTCCTTTCACTAAATTAGGAAGGTTCTACTCATATTCATAGCCTGCTTTCACTGAAATTAGAGGCATGGAAACAAGGACATATTGTTAAAAATGAATAAATTAGAGCTGAATTAAGCCATCGAGCTCAATAACAGCAAAGGGAATATAGCAGTTGGTTTGAACAAACAATCTTCTTAAATAGGAAATGTACTTTGAAGCCATCCTGCTGTGATCCTGTTAATTACCAAAGAAGATTAGAACTCTTCTGGTTCATGGGATCCTTTTACCTAGTGTGTGGCAGTTCCAGCTGCATCAGCAATCAGACACTCGCACTGTCCCTTCAGACCAGCGAGGGGATGTTATTAAAGGGAAGTCATTTACCCCAATCCGTAAGATGTAGCCTGGCAGAAATTCAATAACTATTTGTGATATGCTCATTCCACTACTCTGCCTGGTAGTTTTGGCTCTTGATATACAACAGCCTTTGCCTTAATTTCCATCCACTGGGTGAGAGCAAACAAAATGCCCCATTGGGGGGGGGGTGTTGGTTTCAAAACACAGAATAATGTATGATCTTCTTTTCATTACCATAAGGTGAATAAAAAGGAAAATTGGTCCCCCCTCCAAGCCTTGTCTCTTTCTCTTCTTTTCTCCTCTGTCTCCGTCTCCTTCCCTCTCTCTCTTTCTCTCTCTCCCCTCCCCCTCCTTCTCTCTTCTCCTTCCCTCTTCTCCCCCACTGTTCCCTTCTCTTCTCTCTCCCTCCTCTTTCTCCTCCCCCAGCACTGCTTTCTCTCTCCCACTCACATCCTCTGATGGGCATTCAAGCTAGTAAAATGCATGTTGGAGAATCTCACAAACACAGCTAGGCACACACTGAGCCAGCAAGGTTTTGCATGTGAATTTCTTCCCAAAAGTAAAATGTAAAGAAAAACGCTCTTAGAATTCAGGCAAGAACAAAATATCAAGAGAGAATTTAGGTACAAATACATGAGCATCGACAGAACAAAAAATAGAGCACATTTAAAAAGATCTATGTATTTTAAACTTACCTTGAAAAGCAGTTTCCGTGCTAGACCACCTCCCGTGTCCCTGCCTGCCGGATTCCTCAGTTCCTTGGTTGAGATAATCACATGGTTGTGTTCTTGCCTGGGTGTAAAATAGGTGCGTGCGTGTGTGTGTGTGTGTGTGTGTGTGTGTGTGTGTGTGTGTGATAAAGTATCCACAGATATGTACTACAGATATGCACACACGCAAGCAATCTGATCTCTGTATTTTAAAATATAAAGGCAGGCAGGAAGCCACAGCTAGGATTCCTCCTTTTTCCTGGAACTCTTTCTCTCAGTCGGCAGGCTGACGCTCTCAATCCAGTGAAGAGAGATCCCAGGAGCTGGCTTTATTTCTCCTTGTTTCCATGGTGGTTAGTGGTGCATCGTTCACCCGATCAGTTGTCACACTGACATGGTGCTGCCTGCTCAGCGGTCATTAATAACTGAGCACCCTCCACTCCCCAGAGAGGAGCCAATCGCTTCAGACTGCCAAGATGTAGCACTCGCAGCTGCTCCAGCCTGGTTGGCTGAAACAACCTGTCTGTTCTGTGACACTGCTGCTTAGGATACAAATAAATGAAACAGGCTTGCATATTTTCTTAAGGATTGCGTTCCTTCTTTCTCCCCACCTTTTCTTCTTCAGGGAAATGTTGGGAATTTTTGATAAGTTTTCCCACTTTGAGGTTCTCAGTCATGCAGAGAAACTGTGTTTTCACTGTGAAAATAGGCAGGGCTCACTGCTATTAAGGATTTCCCAAATATTAAAAACACCTGATAGACTCAAGTCTCTGGCTCCCTCTCTGTGAAGTTTGGCAGTGACTGTATTATTTAAAGAAGAGCAGCTTGAAACTGTTTTGAGTGGCATTTGGCTTGCTATAGGTCATACTTAATCTAACGTATGTGCTTGCTGTTAAGTAACACTTTTTTTTCCCTTAAAGCAGTGACATTACTTAACTGCACTGACCAGGTTTTGAAATTAGGCATATTTTTACCTAATTCATAACATTGGAATTTGAGGGAATAATTTTTATAAATATGTATTTCAGTTATATTTTCTCACTTTTTATGTGATGCAATAAATCTGCCAGCCACATATGAATGGGGACATGGCTAGGGGTGTTGTGTGCATCTCTCTCTCAGTGTTAAGGATGTATGTTTTACTACTCCGGTGAAATATTTCAACTACAGCAAATTAAAGCCTCAAAAATGTGACTTCTTATTCTTAGGCCTATTAATTCTGAATGGATATGTCCCAAGAAATTTACATAAGCCATATATGTAGAGCATTTTTTGAATTGTCAGAAACATGGAAAACACATAAAAGCATAGCAGTCTATATTTTAAAAAAATAATTGAAAAATAGACAGCAGTTTAAAAAAAGCATGTTTTATAACCTTAATTAGCATAGTAGAAAAACATCCTGTTGAGAAGGGAACATGAGGATTTATTTATCAACAGGTCAAAAGCAGGCTAGATTCATGACTCTAGCCCTAGTTTTGAGAGACTACCCTCTAGTGGAGTAAAAAGAAATGACATTTGTTAGATTTACTAGGAGAAAAAAAGGCTTCACATCTAATAGTTCCTTAAATGTTTATTGAAATTGCATAGAAATAGTTTGCAGTTATTATAATCGTAATAGCAGGAAATTTTTCAAATGATAGGTTTGTCTTTCTAAAAATTCTCACTCAATGGTTTTCTATAAAGTTTCCAAATGCTTTATTTTTTTCCATAAACATTTATTCAAATAGTTCCTAATCTTTTGAATAAAAATAAGTTCAAGTCAAAACTAGCTTCTTACTTAACCTAATAACACTTATTTCAGAATAGTATTGTAAATTTTATTTTTTACCAGATATGCAGGACCTTTTTTCTCCTCTGCAACACAGTGGAAGATAAGAGTTGTCTTGGGCCACACGTGAAATACACATACACTAATGAAAGCTATTGAGCAAAAGAAAAAAAAAACTCCATGCATAATTTCCGCAATATCTGACACCGCAGATAAGCAAAGCAGTTCTCAAATAATTGGCATGCAGCCCATGGGCTGCAGGTTGGATACCCCTGCTAGGGTTCACTCAGCACATAGTCATTTTTGTAGATATTAGGGATTATGGTTGAGTGTCGGTATAGAGAGTTGAAGTGCGTCTAATAAAATTTAATGTACTAATATAATAATAATAATTATGATCTTGCTTATCCCTTTATTTTATCCTCTTCAACTCTTAATTTCTTTCATATTCTGAATCATTTTAACACTTGCAGGATTTATTTTCACATATCAAATAATTAATTTAAAATTGTGATATTATTTGAAAAAGACGTTTTAGTAATATACCATGGATGCTGAAACGATTCATTCCATTTGACTGGCATCAACTGTGTAACTGACAAATCTAGTAATTAAACGAATTATACATGCACCACCACAGTGAAAATGGGCTGTGATAGTCAAACAGATTCATGATTAAACTATTTTCTTAGTTTTCAAATGAAACTAATGATCATACAAATATGGATTTTAAATTTTAGTCTCTTTCAGAAATCAAAGAAAAATCTTTTAAATTTTAATTTCATTAGAATTGATAATGATAAGTATTTTATATGCTAACTTACACATAACAACTTTCACAGGAAGTTGTTTTAAGTAAATGATAATTTTTTTTGGAAGGTGAGAGATGGGATTCCTCTTCCTATAATTGTCCTTTTAATATAGGTACATGATAAATTCAAAACATTACATACTCATTTTCATAAAATTTAATAACATGGAATATGAGAAATGAGATTTCAATGTTGGACAGAAAATAACTGGCTTTGGATGAAAAGGAAGTTTTTTATTTTTTTATTTTTTTGTGGCTGGAGTTTCCATCTTTCACAATGAGGGGCTGACACTGTGTTAGGAAGGCCATCAATAACTTTGTCCTTTGTGGTGTAAATCTGATTGCCCATTAGCTCTCAGTTAACTTAGAAACAGAATGTAAGGTGACCTGTGGTTAAGATTCCATAATATGTACAAAATGCAAAAAGTAACATTTGTTAAGCAGTACCAGCAACTTAGTACAATCAGTGTGTGTTTCAGTTGTCTTTTCACTTAGGGAGTTCAGTCAGTTACTAGAAATATGAAAGGTGGCTCTCCTAAAACATATAATGAAAAATGAAATATATGAAATAATTTAGTTGTGATGGGGTAAGGACTGTAGGGCTTTTGAATCAGTACAGTTATGGGTGGTCATCAAATGAGAAGCATGGAATCTTCAAACACTGATGTTTGAGAAAGTCAGGAGACCTGTGTTCTGGTACAGGAAAGTCAGGAATAGAACTTTTGAAGTCTTCCAAGATTTTTCCAGAACCTAACCCTATCATCTACTGGGTGATTTGATAGATCTCTGCTATTTCTTCTTTATCTCCTGGTTTTTCCCTCCCTCCTTCTATCCCTTCTCTTTTGTTTAAGTTTCTTCCTTTAGAATCCACAAAAACATCTAAGAAATTTCACATTGCACATTCACTGTATTACATGAATATGTGTGTTAACTATATTGTAAATGCAGGCAGATTTTCCTAAGTGACTGTTCAGTTTTAGTGAAAATATATTGAAATGAATTTAAAACATAAATTAATAATTACAATCTTTATGTTGAAAGAGTTCTGCCTTCATCATCAAAAAAGAACATATTGGGGTATAATGTTTTCTTATATATATATTCATTGTGTTCATTCGTGCATTCATTTTCCATGTATTCATTGATTTAGTTGTAGCTATTAACTTGTGACTGGTTCATTGCTATTTCATCAAATCCTGGGCTTTATTTATCTGTGTGTTTTGTTAATAAATATTCTGGGTAGTAGATACAATCAGATTCTGAAGATAGACTGTGTTTGAATCCTCACCTGCCCTTCCTCGTGACCCGACGCATCATGTTAAGTATCATCTCTGTTAAGTGTTGTCTGAACATCTCAATTGAAGTATCATCTGTGCATCTCACAACTCATTTTTCTCCTCGAATTGTTATGTGGCTTAAAATAGTTAATACGTATATAGAACTTATTAAAGTGCTTGAAATTCAGCAATCTTGAAAAAGTGTTTGGCATCATCATTATCGTCATTATAATCATAGTCATCATTATTATCATGAAGATTGTCCCCCTCTTCTTGACTTTTCCTTCTTTTTGTTCTAGTTTTACCCTTGGTTTGGAATGCCCTTTCTACTTTCTACCTTTGCTTTTTACCTGTCTATTCTTACATAAATTATTTGATTTCAAATGTTCCTCTCCCTGTGGAATCTTTTCTGACCCTCTTATAAGATAAGATCTGTCATTTCACCCACAATAGCAGTCCTTATCCTTTTTTTTTAAAAAAAAAATGCTATTATGATTGGTCCTACAATTTTACCTTCTACCCCTTTTAGCTTGTAAGAGTCTCTTGGCAGGGGAGAGGAGAGTATGTCTCATTATGTGTTTAAGCCTCCATATTGCATATGAATTGGAGAAAATAACATTTGTTGAGCAGTAACATATGTCTGTGTGTGTTTTAAAAGTTGTTTATTTTTCACATCTTTATAAGTTAGATATTTTTATCTCCATTTGACAGTTTAGAAACATTGGCTGAAAGGAGTTAGGTTACTTGCCCAATGTCCCCAAACTATTAAGTAATGGGGTTAAAATTTGAACTCAGTTCTGTCTGCTTACAGAGCCAGGGCTTTTTTCACTAAATAAAGCATTCAATATTCATTTGTAAAATAAAGGAATACTTGATGGATGGCTGAGCTAACCAATTCAATGTAGTCAGCAACAAGGGATGCCAAAAATAAAATACTATTTTTAAAATGGAATGAATTTTATGCACTAGACAGAAGATGCTTTTATATAGTTATGGTTGTTCAGTGTTGATGACAGAATTTTTATTGCTGTCACGATTTGAGAAGTAGAGCTCTGAAGAAATGCAGTGCCTAGTGGGAAAGATGAGTTGATATGCTCAGAAAGCTAAATACATATGAATGAGGCACTGATGATGAGGAGCGGACATCATGGTAGGAAGGTCTTCAGTGACTTTGTCCTCTGTGGTGTAAATCTGTTTGCAGGTTACCTCTCAGTTAACTTAGTAGCATTGATTGTTGGTTATAATGTTGAAATTAAGCAAGTTTAGTCCAAATTTTCATTTTCTTTTTCAAGAGTTTGGAAAGTAGGATTGAAATGAAAAAGTAAAGGTCTTTACTATAGGTCTTAACTATAGGTCTTATTTTTATTGAAGAATATAACTTATTTAAAGAACAAAAGTAATTTCACCATTCCAGGAAATTCACAACCAAGAACAAAATGGCAGAAATCAAAGAGAGATTTCTTTTTCTATCTTATCTGCAGCCTTCTTTCTTCTTCCATTTGTTTCTCTCTGTCTTTCTCTTTAGGTCCAAAAAGTCTCTCATCTTGGCTTTTCTCTGTGCCATTCTCCATTGTTTTCTCTCAGAGGATTAACTTTTACCACTTCTCTAGTGGTGGAAATAAACATGACTGCTGTTAACTTTCACGTACAGAACAGAAATTGTACATATGAGTTGGTAAAAATTTGTAAAGGTGATGGATAAATTCACACCAGTTGAGTATTTTGCATATGTACGTGGGTAAAGGAAATACTTACCACTTTGACTCAATCTGTACAAAAATAAAGTATGTAAACAAAACATGTATACCCCCTAATATTCTGAAATAATTTTGTTGTTGTTGCAATTTTTGGCCAGGGCTGGGTTTGAAACTGCCACCTCCGGCATATGGGGCTGGTGCCCTACTCCTTTGAGCCACAGGTGCTGCTGAATAAAAAAAAAATTTTTTTTAATTCTGTGAGTAGAAAAATAGATAGCCAGATAGAAATGTGCTCAGTTTTCAAGTCACACAGAAATGGCTGAAAAGAAATATATTATATTTGATGGGGGACAATAGGTAGTTTCCGTTTTTCATAGACACATACTTCTCAAACTCTCTGCAGTTGATACATAGTGAATTTATAATAAAAATAATAGTTATTATTTAAAAATGAGGTATAAATTGCTTCTGGATAGTATTTTGTTTCTTTAATTGGAGCTATCTTGTTTACTAAAGTATTTAACCTTCTTAACTTTGTATTCCATTTCATTGACAGTCTAACAATTAAGATAGCAATAACAACAATAACATCAATAATAGTAGACATTTTTGAGTGCTCGACTAATGCCAACTAGTCTATAATACTAGGTATTAATAGTTTTAGCCTCATTTTATGGATTAGAAAAATGAGAAAGTTTGGCTGAGTGTACACAACGTCACAATGTTGCTTAATCATAGGGTTGATGGGCTCGGCGCCTGTGGCTCAATCGGCTAAGGCACCAGCCACATACACCTAAGGTGGCGGGTTCGAATCCCCAGCCCGGGCCCGCCAAACAACAATGATGGCTGCAACCAAAAAATGGCCGGGCGTTGTGGCGGGCGCCT
>CAUYQV010162867.1:0-24464 GCA_963574575.1 Galagoides demidoff | reverse complement strand
AACCCACCAGCTTCAATGCATGTGGCTGGCGCCATAACCACTGTGCTATAGACGCTGAGTCTCATTACCCATTTTCATGAAGAGTAAATAGTTAAAATGTGAACAATTTAGAAATGTATCTAGGAGCTAGTGTGTGCCATTTTAATTACATTTTAATTATTATTCCTGGAGTAATAAAACGTTACTTATATATTTGTATTATTTATGTAGAGAAATAGTGATTTGAACATAATAAAAACACTAAAGTTATAAATATGTGTTGAACTTTAATAAAACTATTCTTTGTAAAAATATATATTACAATAAGAAGACCCTTCATATACATGCTCATACACACACCTACATGTGTGCATACACTGGCTCTTAGTAATCTTTCCAAATTCTTTTCAAAATATTAATATATGCCACATTTAGCTTGTCAGAAAAGAGGAGGGTGGAAGGCAGGTGAGGGATAAGAATCTACCTGTAGACTTCAATGTTGCCGATGGCTCACAGAAAGCCCCACCACCATAATCTGATTCATCCAAGTAACAAAAAAGCACCCGTACCCCCTAAATTTTCTAAATAAAAAAGTCACACAACATGTTACTGTTTTCAGGGACATCTTATCCACCTTTTGATGTCTTATTTCATCTACCTAGAATTCTCTTTACTTAGTTCTTTCCATATTTGGTTCACCTTCCTAGGCTAATTCAATGCACAAATGTTCCTTCCTGAGGTAGCCCTGAACAATCCCTATTCAAAAATACCAATCTGCATTACTTTCCTTATAAATCCTATTTCCATAAGACTCCTGATTTTCTGTCTCTTTCTCCCAACATAGTGTTATCACCTGTTATGGGGTCAGGAGCTATTCAGTCTTGTTCACTGTTGTTCCCCCAACACTCAGAATTGTACCTAGTATAGTGCAGGAGGGGGATATGTTCATTCAATGATTAAATGCATAAATTTATACACCCTGGTCTTGTATAATATTAGGTGTTGGTTATTGCTTTACAATATTCTTATATAAATTATTTTTCATTCAGTTACTAAATTCAAGCCCTGCTTTTTTTTTTTTAATGAGCAGAGAATGATTAGTTCACAAAGTATGTTTCAGATATAGTGGTGATTGTGTTAGCAAAAGGTCTCTAGAAAAGAGATCTCAAAGGCCATGTCAGGTTGCCTTATAAATCATTGAAGTATGGTATTTCAAAAGCAAATGTGTGGTTGTTTTTGTCATGTGTTTTTGAAGAATCATTCAGACTGGAATAATTGCAACCATATCTCCTGAGGAGCTATGCCCTGCTCCAGTTATAAAATGGTTTACATGAAAGGGTTGCACGATGTAAGCAGGACTAAAGTTTTTTTAAGTCATGTGGAATACATTTAGGGATAAAAAACAACCAGTGTTAATAATCTTTTTGAGAGACACTCATTTGATACTAAATTTATATTTCTAAATTACTTTTATGTGATAAGCTATCTTCAGCATTATCAGTGATTTTCAAACAGGATTAATACATTTAAAAGAAAATTATGAACAGTTGTGCTTATTTTAAAATTCGAATTTTAGGGCTACTTAAAGATGTCATATTTGTTGGTGATATGAACCAAAGGAAAGAAGCAGAAAGTATTTACAAGCGGGTAGTTAGATAAGTTTTACAAATGAAAACTAACTTTAAAATATCACGTCAAGACGTAAGTAAATAAATAGATAAGGTAACCATTTTCAAATTAAAGATTACAATAAAAATAAAGCTACTCCCTGATCAGTCCAGTCTGTTCTCTGGTTTTTGTTTGTTTAAGTTAGGTCTCACGGATTCTAAACAAAAATCTATAGCAAGCGAGTGTTTTAGGAGCAAAAACTAGGTGATGGATCAAATTCCTCAAAGTTTCAACAATCAATGTAAGAAATCTTCTACAGCTGTGTTTCTGTGGTTTAGTCAGCTGTTTAGAATGGTCTTCAGGAGACTGGCAGCAGGACACTCAGTGGGAACCCACATCACTCTCAGACAAATCATTGCAGTTTGCACAGTGGGGAGAGACAGGAGGACGGATCCTAGAGTTTAAACTGGTAAACAGGGCAAAACAAATTTGGAAGACTGCAGTTTTTAACAGAAACATTTCAATTAGAAATATCTTGAAGGGTCTAAAAATCGTGAGATAACTGATTTATAATTTTTATAGTTTACATCTCTTAACTTTTGACAAAGTATCTTTACCTATAAGATGCTTGACTTTATTTACTTTTTGTTTTAAGTAACAATTTATTTACTTTTACTTTTTTATTTTATATGGTGTGATATTTTTATATACACAAACATACTCTGTGGACTGATTCAATTATGGTAATAAGCATCTGTCACCTCATATAGTCACCACATTTGTCACGTTAGCCTTTAGAATCTACTCTTAGCAATTTTCAAGTACACAGTACATTATTACTATTATTATTATTATCATCATTATTTTTTGGTCAGGGCTGGGTTTGAACCGGCCACCTCCAGCATATGGGGCTGGCGCCCAACTATTTTGAGCCACAGGCGCCGCCCCACAGTACATTTTTATTAACTGTTTGAATAATATGTTGTCTCAAACGTCAGAATGTCCCCTTTGTAAAGCTGAATTGTATTCCGTTGCATATACATGCCACATTTTCTTTGTCTACCTATAGGCACATAGGTTGCTGACATATCTGGCCTGTTGTGAAGAGAGCTGCAATGAACATGGAAACACCAGATATTCCTTCTACGTGTTGATTTCATTTTCTTTGGATATGTGTGGAAGAGAAATTGCTGGACAATATGATAGTTCTATTTTCATATTTTTGAGAAACCTCCACAGTACTTTTCATATATCTGTAGAAATTTATTTTCTGGCCAATTGTGTGGGAAGTTCCTTTTTCTCCACATACTCACCAACACTTGTTATCTTGTGTTTTTTAAATAAAGGCATTGTTACCGTTATGAAGTGATACTGAGATTTTAATTTGCGTTTCCCTGTTGATTAGGTTTAGAGAGTGTTTTTTTTTTTTTTTTTTATCATCTATTGGCCATTGTTGGTCTTCTTTTGACAAGTGTCTTTTCAAGTCATTTACCTTCTTTTTTTAAGTTCAATATATTTAGAAGATACAAGTTTAATTTTGTCACAAAGTTATATTGTATAGTGGTCAGGTCTGGGCTTTTAGGGTACCTATCACCCAAATAGTATACCTTATATCTGAGAGATAATTTTTCATCCCCTTCACCCCCCCCTTCACCTGTGGTGTCTTCAACACCTACTGTTACTCTACTCTATATTACCATGTGTGCCCACGGAGCTGAGCTCTCACTTTCATGTGAAAACATGCGATATTTGGCTTTCTATTGCTAAGGTACTTAGGAGAATAACCTCAAGTTATCAAAACATTATTTCATTCTTTTTATGGCTAAACTAATAGACTATAAAAAGGGCATTTTATACCCTAATAGGGCATATAATGATGGCATGAAGAAGGGCATCATACCCTAATAAGGCATTAAGCTATATGAATTCTATCTTTGTGTTTTTTGACTTTTTATTTTTCATATTTACTTTTCAGGGTCTTGGTCATAAATTCTTTGTCTAAACCAATGCCCAGAAGAGCTTTCCATAGGTCTTCTGCTAGCATTTCTTGCAATTGCAGGTCTTACATGTAAGTCTTCAATCTAATGAATTAATTTTTCTATATAGTGAAAGATAGGGATTCAATTTCATTATTTTTCATAGAGTAATCCAATTTTCCCAGTTCCATTTACTAGATAGGGTGGTCTTTCTCCAGTGTAAGTTCTTGTCACTTTGTTGAAGATCAGCTAGTTGTAGGCATACCACTTAATATAACTTTATTTCTGGCTTCTCTGTTCTACTGATCTGTATGTCTACTTTTAAACCAGTACCATGTTGTTTTGACTATAATTAGTATAATTTGAAATCAGGATATGTGATGCCTCCAAAATCAACATACAAAAATCACTAACATTTCTTTACACTCATAGTGACTAAATTGGGAACCAAATCAAGAACTCAATCACATTTACAATAGCTGCAAAATAAAATTAAAAAAAATAGAATAGAATAAACTTAACTAAGGTGTTAGAAGATCTCTAAAAGGAAAAACAATAAAACACTGATGAAAGAAATTCTAAATGACACACAAAAATGGGAAAACTTTCCAACCTGCCTAAAGCAATACAGATCCAGTGATATTCCTATCAAAACACAAGATTATTTGCTCATTTGTTAATTAGGTTGTTTTTTGCTATAAAATTATTTGATATTTTCTGTCTTTCCATAGGTTGTCTCTTTATACTGTGCTGATTATTTCCATTGCTATTCAGATGCTTTTTAATTTGTTACAATCTCAATGGTTTAGTATTGCAGTTTTGAGATCATGTCCAAAAGAATCTTTCCAATTGATCTCAAGAAGTATTTTTTGCTATGTTCTATTGTACTAGATTTACAGTTTCAGGTCTTATCTTTTCATTCATATTATATTATTTCTATTAAATAATTTTCCATTTGCAATTCAAAGATAGGCATGTCATAACAATATTCTTTAATTTAGTGTTAACCTGTTACACAAAATAAATTATACACATTAAAACTCATAAAATATTGCCAGAAAAATGTCAGTAATATGTAACTATAAAATAAAGGAATTTTTAAAAATAAATGTAAATGTATTATTTATAGAACAATAAAACTTACTATTATAACAACTTTGCTAAAAATAATGAAATCAAATTTCAAAATCATATTTGGCTGATTGATCAATGTTATTTACAGAACCTGCTACCTTGGGGTAAAAAGTGGTCAATGTGCCCTAACATACATTCTAACATGTGAAAGCTGTCATGAAGTCTTTAGTTTGAAAAAAGCTTTTGAAACCAACTGGTTGTCGTCTGGTTTCCTCAAAACATTACAAGTAACATTGACCAAACATTAGACATGAATGACAATTATTTGTAATTTCACTTTTGTGTTATCTTTTCATTAAAGACAGTGTAGAAATATTAAAATTTGAAGAACACAGATAGCTTCCCCTTAAGATCAGGTTCATATTGATGATCTTTTACCCTGGGGACTCTTATTTAACTTCATCATGCCATCATTTTCTCTGCTTAAAAAAAAAATAAAAGAAAAGATAACAACATTTGATGGGGTCTTCCTCAATGTGTAATTTATATAACATACAGAGAATTGAGTGTGTATACATATATTTCCAGATTATGTTAAACTTTTATAATTGTATTTTTAGGACAACTTAATTCCATGAATAAACTAAATATAATGGACTAAATAGACGTTCCATCATCATTTATATAAGATTTTCTAGGATTTTCTCCACTTAAAATTTCACTTTTTACTGCTCCCACCATTGTCATCATTACATTTACACACATAAGATTTGTAAGACTTTGTTTTTAGTTTGGTTTTTTTGTTTTGTTTTGTTTTGTTTTGTTTGAGACCAAGTCGTTTTCTGCTGCCCAGGGCAGGATGCAGTGAAGTCAGCCTAGCTCATGGCAAATGCCAACGCCTAAGGTTCAAGCAATCCTCCTGCCTCAGGTTCCCAAGTAAGTATTTGGGACTTCAGGTGCCCACCACCACAATACCTCATTATGTTTTTCTATTTTTGCTAGAGACAGGGCCTTGCTCTTGCTCAGACTGGTGTCAAACTCCAGAGCTTATGCAATCCTCCCATCTTGGCCTCTCAGAATGCCAGTTTACAGACGTGAGCCACCACCTCCAGCCAAGATTTGCAAGTCTCGATTATTATGACAATCAGTGCAATTTTTGAATGAAAATTATAATTCACTTAGGAAAACTAAAGTTTAGACAAAATCAGTTTGACTATACTCTATCACTACATGCCATCTCTACTGCAATTTGTAAAGAATAACATTTGTTCTCACAATATATATAGGAGCAGCCAACATAAAGTATTTTTAAGAACTTTAATATAAACCAAAAAGAACTCTGCCTATTGTAGTTCTAGTGTTTAAAAAAGGATTATTGGGATAAAATAAACTCAAACAGCTACTCCACTGAACATTTAAGGATGTCTATCGTAACTCCCACGAGAGTTTACTATGAATAGGGACACCAACTCTCTCAGAGAGTTTTTAGAATAAACAACAAGTAGAGCTTTCAAACTGTCATGCTGAGTGTTTTCCTAAGGGGCCTGTATTTTTGCTCATGACCTAAATGTGTGAAACACCTTTTTTCTGTACATATGATGTCAAATTTAATATTACTATTCCTATAAAAAAAAACCTTGAGGGTGAATTAAATTAAAAAATAGAAGATATGATGTTTAATTTGCAATCTAAGCTAACAACAACAACAACAAAAATTCTCAGATGCTTTCCTGAGTCTTTTAAGCCTGCATGCTTATTAAAACATCACATACAATATAAATAATGTTAAGTCATCTATTGAGAATATTTACTGAACAGATATCTTATTATCATATTGTGGATGGTAAAAATAAATCATTGAAAAGAAGCAAATATAAAATGAAGTAAATATACAAATCCAGTAGATAAAGAAATTCAATTTTCATCAGCTCACAACTTTTATTTAGGGGTGAGTGGAGACACGAGTCTGAAGGATACTTTTCTTCTGGCCCAGTGGAGTCCTATAAGAAAAAGATCAATTGCTTCTACTTTATTCCTTTGAGAATTCTAACAATAAAACACTTTAGAGCCTTTATACTCCTTTGAGACTTGAATATGAACAATGTTGGGGTTTTTTTAAGTGCTTAGTGTAAAACTCTTTCTTTTGTAAGTTAAATACAATTTTTAAAACTCATTGAACCATACAGGAAAAACAAAAGGTCAAAATGATTAACGTGGAAATAGAGTTGACAGGATGGAATACATTATACATTTAAAAGTTGTTTTCAATCTTTCATTGTCATCTCTCTACCATGTATTATACAGCTGATTTTTTATTTTATTTTATTTTATTTTTTGTCATTTTGGCTTCATAGTAGCTTTCAGTAGAGCAGGAAGAACATATTATGTATTACCACCCATTGACCGCGTAACTTGCTCGGACAATAAAATGTTAAAAAGTGTGATACACCTATAAACAGAGGCTATAAAATGTGTTTGTGTTTTTGGCTTAGTCACCTGGGCTTCTACCACTTTCTCTGGAAAGAACGTGCCCTAGATAATTGTTAGTTGCCAAAATGAAGAACTATAAACATGACTCAAATCTGATTCAAAACCCTGAGCCTAAGATCAAATGAGTCCAGTAGAGATGAGCCAATTATAACCAACCTACAGATTAAACAAGAAGAAAGGTAATGAACAACGAACACCTGTTGTTAGTCGCCCCGAGCCTCTGAGTGAGTTGGTTGCTCAGCGTCATCACAATAACTGCTTGATATTCAGTCTCCCTGGCTTTGGGGACAGTCAGGCTCTGAATCTGACTGCATGGATTTTAATTTTAACTACATCGCTTTTAGTTGCATGACATTGGTTAAGTAGTTGACAATGTACTGCAAGATCTTCTTTAAAGCCACAGAGTATAAATAAATGTAGAGCATTGTTGTAAGAAGTACATAAATTGAGGCATATAATGCAAACAAACAATACCTGAGTATAAGTGTTTATGAAATATAAGGAAATTTTACATCTTGATAAAGTCCAAACCTTCATATAACTTCACCTAGAATTATATCTTTATGTAAAAAAGAATTGTTCACCCCAAGTATCTAAAATATGAATAAAAAGGCTAACTAAAACTTCATGGCTAACAAAAGCGTACTGTATGTGTATGTTTGTAAATGTAAGAGGTAGCTAATAAGTAATAGATTCATTGGCAATGGCTCAAAACTGGTAATACATTTTATTATTTTTCTGACTTAATATGCAGAGAAAAAATCAAATAGGACATTCAAACATTTTGATAGAGTAGGACTTGGAAATTTCTGAATGAAAATGTGTCCAAATCTGTATTAGCTTCCTATTTTCACAGTTATAAATTACCACAAGCTTATTAGCTTAATCAAGACAGTTTATTCTTTTAAAGTGTACAGATCACAAGTCTGAAATGAGTCTCACCAGAATAAAATCAAGGTGTCTTCAGTGCTGAGTTCCTTCTAGATGCTCTAGAATAGCACCTGATACTTTGCCTAATTCACCCCTTCCAGATGACCCATGTTCCTGGTTGTGGGCTTATTCTTCCATTTTCAAAGGTAGCAAAAATACCATATCTTGTTTTTTTTTTTTTTCCAATCTCCATTAAGGGCCTTTGTAGTTACTTGAGATGAGTTGAAGGGTGCATGTGGGAAGACCCACGGGAGGGATCATATCTTGATGTGCTTGCATTGTTAGTAATAATGATTTTATAAGTTTGAAACTAATACTCAATTATTAATTGTTAGACATATTATTAGGAACAGGGAACAAAGTCTAGACAAAGGGAGACAGTTATCAGGGTTTCAATTCAGACTGATTTTCCAAGCTCTGAGCACAAACTGCTAGATGCTGTCACTTTACTATTTCTGTGCCCTGGCATGTTGTTTGTCCCCCCCCCCCCCCAGCTGCAGCGCAGCAGCTGGCTTGAGGCTTTGAAGCCACTTTCTTCCAGGGCAAGGCTCTGTCCTCTGAGGGGGGTGGCTTGGGGGAGTTAAGAATGTGAATATTTTAACTTTGTCCAACTCAGAAAGATTTGCACTAGACCAGATAAGGAGAAGCAAGATCTCTTTTCTTCCATGACCTTGACTGGGCCAGGAGTCTACCTGTTTGGACACAAGGCCGTCAGAGTGTTAAAATATCACATCTGTGGTGTGTGACTGTGGGTCAGCTAGGATTTGGTCTTTGAGTTGGCCTCTGATTGGCTTCGTTCTCAAGACTTTAAGACCATTATATTTTGAAGCAGTAAAAAGTAACAGGTAAATCCTTGCCATTAACATAGTCAGCTGTAGAGTTAGTCTAGTTAGTACGAATGCAAGTGCAGCAAGAACCTTCACGGGATTGTTTGCCTGGCTTCCATGACATCTATGACTATAACACTGATGCACATGTGAAATAAATCCAGAGCTAGCCTGATACTCAGGGCGGCATACTAGAAGCCTCACAAAGTGTGGCTTCCTCCCGAGCCCAGCTGATCTTCAAACTATCTCTTTGTCTGGGTCTATTATTTCTCTATATTAATACTCCATAACTCCTATTAATAACTAATCAGTCTCCTCATACCATGAGGCCACTAGGAAGTATACCCACTGTGTGTCATGGCTGGTCCGCAAAAATAAGTCAAATAATCCATAATAATCTCTCTTTTTAAAGATCAGCTGATGAGCAAACTTAATTAAATCTGTAATCACAATTCCCCATTTGCCATGTAATCTAACATGCTTGGGTTTGGGAAAATAGATGTGCACATCTTGGGGAGCTATTATTCTACCACAAATACTCAGTTTCTGAGAATGAAATAATGTAATTTTCAAACTAACACGTTAAGAAACGAAGCTTTTAACACACTAAAGTGTTCATCATG
The DNA here is from genome assembly GCA_963574575.1 of Galagoides demidoff. Taxonomy (NCBI): domain Eukaryota; kingdom Metazoa; phylum Chordata; class Mammalia; order Primates; family Galagidae; genus Galagoides; species Galagoides demidoff. The sequence continues at coordinate 14,957 of CAUYQV010162867.1, read as the reverse complement.
TTACAACATATCATTTTTATGTTTTACTCCCTATGTAAAGAAATCTTCATTTGGTAACTTTAGGTATCTTTTTATGATTTATTTTCCACTTGTGTGCATGTGCCTATGTGTCTGAGACTATGTTGGTGTGTAAATATACCAGTAAAACATATTTTATATGTTATGTTACATTGTATTGTATATTTCTAATGGGAGAAGTATTATAAAATTTGCTTACTTGGAATAAAAAAACAAAGTACATATTCATTCTTTACTATGGCTTTATTATACATGTTTGATTTTCAATTAACAATTTTTTACCCTCATACTTTAAGACTAACTATGATACAGTATAATTATAAAGTACCCTTTTACATAAAACAAGATAAAATTCCGTAGGGTAAGTTTTGCATTGTGGTATTTAGAGTTACACACATGAACTCTAAACTAAATTTTTATCAATAAACTAAATTTTTATTCTTTTATTTTCTTAAAATTGGCAAAGTTTTTGTTTCAATGCTGCTTTGGTTTTTCCTGCTGAATTCCAGAGAAAACTTTTGTTTTATATAGGTAAAATACTTTATTATTTGTATTTAGAACAGTTTAATATGAAAGTATGATAGAATTATCTTTACATAGATGTGATCTATATTCTCTCAATAAACAAAGAATCAAGGGAAAATTAAACTTAATGAAAGACATAAATCTTATTATTTTCAATTCCCTCGTCTTATTTTATTTTATTTTATTTTATTTGGCCAGGGCTGATTTTGAACCCGCCACCTCCAGCGTATGGGGCCTCTGCTCTACCCTTTTGAGCCACAGGCACCGCCCTCCCTAGTCTTCTTGATAGGGATATATCATAGAGGAGAAGTAGCTGGGCAATGTTGGAGGGATCCATTGATATGACGATCACTATAAGACAGTCAAATTCTGGACATCATTTGACAATGATCGAGATGGTACAGTTCAAAGACCTCTTTTTCCACCTTAACTTAGATATTTTACTATATGGAATACCCTTAGATTTAATATGATATCAATCATGTCATTTCATTTGTAAATGCTGAGGGTACAGTTGACTAAAAATTATTGACATGACCATTCTAAACAATCAAGGACAAATCCTGCTGACAGAGGGTCTTTGCTAAAGAAAATTAACAGTGTTGGCCATGCAGCCTTCCAACGTGAGAGGCCAAGTCCCAGTGCTGTGGACTCTGAAGATGCCACACAACACCAGGTTACTGAGCTTCGTGAAGCCTTTGGGCCTGCACATGGCAAATAGTACATGATTTATAAAAAACAGTAAAATCACTAAGGGGTGGCAGAGAGTGGATTTGAGGTCAATAGGCTTTTAGAGCCTAGGCTGACAAAAGAGGCACCATCATTGCAAATTTCTAACCTTAGGGTAGTTTCGTCTATTTCTGTTTTATAAAAGATAAAGGAAAAATTTTAGGGACAATGGCTACCAGGTAATATCCATCTCTAAGATGTTTGTCTTCAGGTTGCAAAATGACAGGACCTTTATAAAAACATCATAGTTTCTCAAATTGTTCTAATATAACAAAATGTTATAATCTTTTATGTGGCCGGGAACACATTATCTTTATCTTGTTTACACATTTGTTTCCCTTCAATTTTAAGACCCTCTGAGGGTGAGTTTCCTTCCACTGTTCTCAGCTGGCTCTGATCTATCGTGTTATTTTCAAGTGTTCTCAACTCTATAGGGCTTTCATTTATGGCTTTAATTTTCAGTGTCATGTTCTTTCCAAATGCCAATAAAAACTAACTTTAAAAACACAAAAGCAGGAAGCAGTTGGCCATGCTGCTTTATTTGGCCTATCCAAAATAGAAATAAACAAGTTACCCATAATTACTCATTTTTCAGCATGAAAATAATAATAGTAACTGTTGAGAATGGCAAGGTGTTCATTCAATCTCCTAACTAAATTCAAGTATGTTTTAGTTCCAAATGTATCTAAAGGAAATTTAAACTTTAAAAATAATAGTTGCATACTAACTGTATTTATTCTAATGAGAAGTGCCTGGATGAAACAGAATTTAAAATAGAGCCCATCTGAAAAGAAATTTCACAATACAAACTAATTATCTCTTACTCTCTTGGGCAACCTGAAGTTAATTATGATTAAAACTACTCTCCTTTGTATATTATTTTGAGAACCAGAAAACACAATCACTTGCCATTGCTTTTTTGTTTAATTTAAGAAGGTTTGTTAGGTGATATGATTTGAAAATTATGAGTAACACTAACAGTAAATGAGAAGCTCTGAAGCATAGAAATATTTATGTAAATTGTAAATGTGCACAGAGATGACATTATCTAGATGTAAAGTTGGAAAATGGATGCATTTCAGGACAAAAAAAGATTTAATTAAGTGTCATTGTCTGAAAATATCCTTCTTCAATAATTCTTTACATGCTATGATCACCTCCAGTTGTTACAAATATGTAATAAATGAAAGTTTAAAATTTTGCATGATTTATGTCACAGAACTCAACACAGTTAGTTCAGTTCAAGTCCAGAACTACTCATTCCATGTTAGACTTAGCAAATCACATCCATGCCTAATACAGTGGTGGTTATAAATAAAATTGAGTTCGCTTCATCTAAAAATATGTCTCTATTTCCCCTGTTTATGCTTTACATTTTTCAAATAAAATAACACAAATCAATGAATGTTTTCTAATGTAAAACCCTATGAGAGAACTGTTGATTCTCATGAAACCCTTTTTTACCAAGTAATATAATTTATCTGTCCATTATCACTTGCCCAGATATATCTAGTTGCCAGTGTTCTCATCAGGGGACAGCTGTGTAAAATGGTATCCATTCAATACAGCTTTCTGAAATTTCTGGATTTTGTCCCCAGAATTATGCAAAATATATTGTTAGGAAGGCAGAAATCTCTCTCTCTACAAAATATTGAAACGATATTGTTAAATAAGAGATTGCTGTGAAAATGAATACAAAACTGTAGATTCTTCTCTCTGTGTCCACAATCACATTACCCTGATATTAGGTAAATCTTGCACTGTGATAGAGCAAGAGAATGTGAATGGAAATGTTGAGCAAGACTTCTAGGTTCGATCCATGAAACCTCCCTACACAATTCTCCATGCTTCATTCTGTTTCTTTGGACATGACCCAGAGTGCATTAAAGCCTAATAACTGACAAATGGGAGCCTCAAGACAAAGGAAGCCCAGATTTGTGTCCACCACTTGGAAATACTACACAAACCACCTGAGAATACTTTCTTTGGAATTACCTGAGTGGTAAATGACCTTTTCTCCTGTTTACTCTTTGTATATTTAGATATTATAACTGCTACCACTGCTCCTTCCAAAATTGGTAACTGGAAATGGCTTGCTGCCTTTGCAAGCACCCACAGTATGTGACTTGGCTTAGTCGTTGATTGACAGGTGGTAAGAAAATAGATATTGTAAAGCTGGAGACCTGTGTTACATAATAGCAAAAGTATTCAGTAAAACTCTTCTCCCTAAAGCTCCTGAAAAATTTGAAAACAGACCATTTGCCTACAGACCTTGACTTTGGGAAAGGGGATCTAAAGTAAATATACTGCTCACTGGCTATTACATGGTACTAATAGCTTTTAGTAAGTTGTTAAAAGAAACAGAGTGGTTTTAAAACATAGATAGGAATAGAAATAGTGTGGAAATAAAGTTTGAGTGCTGGAAAAGCCACTAGCTGCTTCTATAGCCAAGTAAAAAGCTAGGAGACAGGAAGAGACTTACTGAGAAAGGCACAATAAGACTCCTCAGTTGACCAAGTGCCTCAATCTTCAGATGAAGTTCCCTGAAGCTAATACTGACCCACCTGAATGTTTTTGTTCAGTCTACTTCAAGTTAGCCAAAATTAAGTGGCAAGAACATATTTGTGAATCAAGTCAATAAAGTAGATCCTGAGGATTGTGTACAGAGAAAACTTTGTGTGATTTTACTGAAACACTGAAATGCCTGCAAGTGAGCAGACCAGAATCCTGCCGCATGTTTTGAGGAAATTGTTCTGTCAAAGGAACAACACATCCACCCTATAAAGCCTTTTGACTTATTTACTTAGAATCAATCCTTGGTGTTGAGACTTGCACAAGTAGAAAGAACACTATTAAAAAGTCTATACCACCAAATAGGTAATTTTTCTTCAAAACTGCAGTCACTTCAGTTATACGTATAGAGGATAGTAGCAAAGAATATCTCAGAAAAGAAACAAACTATAAAAGGCAAAGAACAACGAAAAAGAAAATTAGGGTGGGTCTCATTAAGTTTTTTCTTCAGGAATCAAAGGAGGAATTCGTATACTGCTGAGACTAGTGCATTTTACTATTGCTTTAGAAAAGTGACTTCCGAGTGTTTCTAATTCTTCACTTCACCAAATGAGAATTTTTATTGAGGTTATCCAGCCACTTCTCCTCAGTTACATAAACAGTGATACAGAAAGACACACAAAATGTCTTTTGGTTTATAAATTATCAAACAATGAGACATTCACCAATACCAAATAGATTACCTAGAGATCTTGAATGCTGAGTTGAATACAGTAATTGGCTATGAATTTGGTTTATTGTCTTTGAAAATGCTAGATTCATTGGCTGTTGTGAAGACAGGATTAGTGTTTACTAAACCCACCTTCTTTTCTTTGAGATGCAGCTGAAGTATATTTGCCAATCCACTTTGCATTTGGAAATAATTATATTATAGTTACTGCAATATAAACAGAATCGATGTGAACCATTTCTAGGACTGACACCTAGAATGTCCCATGGGCATTTTCCATGATTTTTCTCCCCAGTTAGCTGAATTCACATAAAGCATAAGGACCTAAAAAAACCACATGGTGAAGAAGGTGGGCCTAATCTATGGAATCTGCTTTTTTTTTTTTTTTTGGATCACCACTTACAGGCACACCTATTTTAGACTCTTCATAAATTTAAAAAAACATTAATAAATAAATAATAAATATAATTTATCTTTTTAAAAATTCTTATATATTTTGAATTTATTTACAGTCTTCCAGCTCTAACTTACATAGTATATACTAGGTTACTCTCAGACATACACAACAGAATAATATGGTAAAACTTGTACCAATTCAAAATTTCCCCTATGTATTGGTTTAATCAGTTTGTTATTCCATGAATCATCTCAAATTAATTCACTCAATTAAAAATAGTTTTGAGTAACTATCTATGGGTGACACTGAGCTAGTGTTGGAGAAAGAGCAGTAAATAAGATAGTAATCTTGCCTTGAAGAAGCATATGGCCTAATAGAATTTGTGTAAATACAATCATACACCACAATACAATGTTTTGGTGAATAATGGATTGCATATACAGTGGTGATTCTGCAAGATTATGATACATGTAGAGCTGAAAAATCCCTATCACCCAGTGACATTGTAGTTGTCTTAACATTGTAGCACAACACAATATTCACATTTGTGGTGATACAGGTATAAACAGACCTACTGTGCTGTATAAAAAATATAGCACATATTATTATATAGAGTACATTAGCTAAAAGCAACCCCAAACTCTTGGGTTTAAGCGATTCTCTTGCCTCAGCTTCCCAAGTAGCTAAGACGACAGGCACCCACCACACCACCTCGCTATAATCTACTATACTTTTTACTTTTATTTGTTGTTGTTTTTTTTTTTACTTATAAAAAAGCTAACTGTAAAGCAGCCTCAGGCAGGTCTGTCAGGGGTATCCAGAAGAAGACATTGTGGTCATAGGATATGATGGCTCTATGCACTTTATTGCCCCTAAAGACCTTCCAGTGGGAACAAGATGTGGAAGTGGAAAAGAGTGATACTGACGAGCCTAACCCTGTGTAGGCTTAGACTGTGTGATTGTCTTAGTTTTTAACAAAAAGATTTAAAAATTAAAAAAAAAAACTGGGAAAAATATTATAAGGATGTAAATATAAGAAAATATGAGATATAGGGAAAGAACCAATGTCTATACAATGTATACTGTCAAAAATTGGCAGTTTTTAAGACCTTCCATGTGATGCCCAAATCCCTACAGTAAGCATTAACCAGAAGAAGAAAAAAAATCATCTTGTAATAAGGACATTTGTGCTAAATTGTTTATCACATCTCAGTTTACAATCACCAAGATGTGGAAACAACCCAAGTGCCCATTAACCAATGAATGGATTAATGAATTGTAATATATACGCACCATGGGATACTATTCAGTCTCCAAAAAAGATAAGAGACTTTGAATCTTTTGTATTAACCTGGATAGAGTTGGAGAACATTCTTTTTAGTAAAGTAGCCCAAGAATGGAAAGTCAAATATCCCGTGCTCAATACTAATATAAAGCCAATAAATGATCTAATATATGCCTATGCAGCAAGAGAAAAACCCAATTTAATTCAAGCTGGGAGGAGGAGGCAGGAAGGAGGGAGAGAAGGGAGTAGGAAGGGGGATTGGTGTGCTCCCACCCAATGGGCACAACATAAGGGTAAATGGCACACTTCCTAGGTGAAAGGCACAACTGCAACAGGGACATTGCCTAACAAATTCAAACATTGTAATCTAATCTTGCATACCATTATATTACGCTATAAAAATAAAATAAAATAAACTGGCAGTTTCCATATTGTAGTAGTTATTATGTTTACCTTAAAAAAGTATCAAAAATTTTAAACAAATTTTAAAAATTTATAAAGTAAAAATTTTACAGTCAGCTAAGGTTACTTTATTATTGACAAAGAAAAAAAAATTTAATTACTTTCTAGTGCTTGTAGTCCTCAAGAATAAATATAGATTATGCAAATCATACACAGCAAGTTATGTGAAATAGACTTTTTCTTACAGATAAGTAACAAGGGGGAAAGAAAACAAAGCATTGGATCCACTATGAGCTGGTTCCCCCAGGTTTAAGAAAGTTGCTCCAGATAGATGAAGTTCGGTTGGATGTGATCCTTTGCACCACAGCTGAGGGATACTAAAAGGTAGCCTTCCATGGATTATATAGTCTTGAGAATCAGGGAAAAGCTGTGAGGGACATGCTACTACCAGGAAAGAGAGGAACAAAGACCAGTCTGCTCAGATGATTCTTCTTTATCTCAACATATTGCATCCTGGCAGTTCGTCGTGAGAGCTACCAGGAAGAAATGAGGGATAGTTGGGTCAGTCCGAGGCCACCCTGAAAACTGTCCTCCAGATACAGCATGAATTCAATATTGTTACTCTTATCATTTTAAAACTAACAAAGCCACGGATTAGATATGCTCATTTCTGTTGTTTGAATGTTTAGGTCCCTCTAAAATTAATATTCTAAAACTTAAACTTCAAGATGTTGGCATAAAGAGGTGGGCCTCTTAGCAAGTGATTAAGTCATATATTATGTGCACTTATGTAATAATACTGTGGAGGTACTAAAAGGAAGTAATCTTATCTGAAAATAACTGTTTATGAGCAATGGGTATATTAAGGGCTCCACCCTAATTGATGGAATTAATGTCTTTATAGGGAAGTTTCAGATCTACCAGAGATTCCATCTCTTTTGCCATGTAATGACACAGCAAGATAGTACCATCTTGGAAGTAAAGATTAGCCCTCATCAGATGCTGAATCCCTGGCAGCTTGATCTTGGACTTCCCAGCCTCCAGAGCTCTCAGATGTAAATTTCTATTAATTGTAAATTACCTCACCCATGAATATTTTTCATAGCATCAGATACAGGTTACTACATAACACATAGTAAATGTAACAATGATATGATGGGTATGTTTAGAAAATTCTCATATTAAATGACATTGGGAGAACACAGAACAGTGACATTTCCATTGCAGCTAATGCAAGTAAATCTATTTTTATTTTAAAACTGGTAATTAAGAGGAAGTAAAAATAGTTCAATACATATTTAAATTATATTTCATGAAAGAAACTATCCATGCACAGCATAGATATTAACTAAAAGAAACTTAATGCATTAATCATTTTTGACATATCATATACAAGGCTATTTAACATCACAGTGAAACTATTTAAGATTTTAAATAAAATGCATCCTTTATAATGTAACACTTACAGTTATATTAATATTTTCAGATATTTCAGGCAGAATTGTACTGACTCTCTAATGCCTGATAGCTCTCTTCTCAAATACAGAAGAAAGGCTTTACTGTTAAGATTTATTTATTTTATGTGTCCCAACAGTATTGTGTCCCAACAGTATTTCACCATGAATTTATTGCTGTGGAGTGATCATATACATTTATTATTATTAAAATGTTCTCTGTATTTCTGGGCTTGGGGATACTCCCTATATAACATGTACTTTAACAATGACATTCCTCAGTACTATTGTTCAGGGAAATTTCTATAACCTATCCCTTCGGAATAATATGAGATCTCTAAATAAGAGGTAGAAAATTATTTATTTATAATTGATTAGTACAGGTGCCTATAAATTAATTTTTTTTTCTACTGACAAGTTCAATTTTTTAAAGTAACAATATGTAAATCACACGTTTCTGGTTACATATGATTGTAGGATTATATAAAATTGAAGAAATAACTATTATATTTGAAATATGAATATTATGAATGCTTGTCATATCTTATAATGAAAAACAAAACTTGGAGAGCTGTATGTACACTTTTTTACTTTGTTCCTATCTAACTTCAAGGTATAGCAATTTGAACTTATTACTTTGAGAGCTACAATCATCAATATAGTTTTATTATTTTTTACCACAAAATTTGTTTCAAATTCTGCCTTCCAATGAAGCATTCTGGATTTAAATATTTCTATAATATACTTGCAATAATGGTCCATCAATTTTTGTGGTGTAAATTTTTCATTTGTGAGGTGATACTAAAGTTAAAATGATGTCTAAATAGCCCAATTTGAAATTAATTATTACATATTCATGCAATATTTCCTCTACAAATGTAAATTTGAGTATCAACTATTATTTGCTATTCAGACTATAAAGTGATAGTTCTTATATGTCTCCTCTTGATCTTGATTTTGTATCCTAGAAAGAAAAATCAATGGGGAATCAAAACACATTTATTTGGGACTAATTGTGTCCCAACAACTCTATCCTTTATTTTCTTATATGAGATGTTTCTACCGTAGTAGCAAAAAAAGATATGGGAACACAGCACACTCAATAAAATACATTTATAATTATTTTTTACAGTCCATAATATCTCCTATAATTTGTACTAATAACTCCAAAAACTGAGATCAAAAATGATTGAAATATCTGAAAATATTTTATGAAAGAAGAGGTAACTTTTGAATTGCAACTTGACAATAGATGAATTTCTGTCATGCATGCATCTTTGGGAGAGGGCTTCAGTAAGAGGCAAGGTCTTAGTCCATTTTGTGCTGTTGTTAAAAAAAAAAACTAGGATTGAGTCACTTAAAATGGACAGAAATTTATTGGTTTAGTGTTCTGAAGCTGGAAAGTCCAAAATAAAGGGACTGGCCCCTGGAGAGGGTCTTCTTGCCATATCAACCCATGGCAGAAGGCAGCAGAACAAGAGAGTATAAGAGAAGAAGAGAGGAAAAACGGGGCCAAACTTGTCCTTTTATAAGGAACAAACTTTTTCAATAACAGCCTTAATTCATTCATTCTGCTTTCACAGCCTAATGATTTCTCATTGAACCTCCCAACACTGTTGCATTTGGAATTAAGTTTTCAACCCACTTTTTGGGGTGCAAGTTCAAATCATCACTGGCAATAACAGCATTCAGCCTTTATTTGATCTTCCAGCTCCAATATATAATGACAAACTTCATCAAAACAAAGGTTCTCATGACTCTGGTATTTTTCATACACCTATGGGTCTGATAAGAGGTTTGTAGAATAGGGAGCTCTGACAAACTATAGCTAAGTGCACAAAAATTGTGAGACAATTTTCAGTGTACCAATTCAAATATATTTGTCTGGGAAAGACTAATTTCAGAAATGGAACCATAAATTGTTACAATTATTAAAAAAAAGAAGCAACAGAGAGATCACCTAATTTAAAACTCTATTCTCTAGAAAAGTCTTCTCTACAATGTCTCCTTATAAGTCATCCTGTCACTCTTCCCGTACTTCTGATACAGTGATATAGTTTTCATTTCTTCTCTTCATTAAACATATATGTGTAAGGACCAACAACTATGCAAAGTTGGGCATATAAACAAGAGTAAGATATTACTTGTGCCATATGCAAACAGAGATTTTTTAAAAGTTATTAAAATAGTATTTGATATAGGAAAAATAATAAAAATCTTCCTTTTGCATTTTTCTGCGTCTAGCCCATGTAAAGCTTGTCACGGAATTTAGCATAGGTATTATAATTACTGCTTCCTTCTCCTCTAGGGCACAGTCTGTATTTTGGTATTTATTTCTCCAAAATGTAGCACAATGCCTATCCCATAGTTGGCAACCCATAAATATTAGTTGCATGGCCAAATCAACCTGTGAAAAAATAAGGTTTTATGAGGATATGATTGAATCTGAATCTTAGAGATGATGAACACACAGCTTGAAAGGAATGGAACAAAATATAGGATACGTTCAATCTGTGCTGAAGGGAAGTTTTATCTGAAAGAACAGTATCTATAAGGAATGTTAACAACTTAAAGCCGAAGAGGTACGATCTGTTAAAAACTTAATAGTAATCGTACAGATGGCTAGCATTCAAACTTGACTGGAATAAATTCAACCTAATAGAAAATTTCAGAGTAATTTTCTGTCTCCATTCTCACAGTGTTTGACACCATTTTCTTACCATATTATATCACATATTGAATGGTTCTGTTATGATTCGTTTCCTTTTGTTACTGGTTTAGAAAAACGTACTGAAAATAATACACAGATATCTTTGTTAAAAAAACATTTTTGAGGGGAGTCAAACTATAGGACCAAGCCATTTAAGAATAAGAAAATCTAGGTTACTTTAAAGTTTTGGGGTAGAGCATGAAGAAAGGGTCATTGGTATTCGTAGTTGGTTTTACAAAACATGAAAAGGCGAAGAAAGAAAAATCTCTTGAAATAAGCCAAAGAAACCTTCCCCTACTTTTTGTAAAGGTTTGGCATGATGGGCAATGAGAGCAATTAGGAGGCAACTATAGAAGGTGGCAACAATTTCTGTGACAAATTTGGTCTATTGGGTGACATTTATGGGTATAGTGCTCACTCTACCACCAATTAATTTTCATTATTTTAGTGAGAGCACCTCTGCCTCCATGTTACTTTTATATTCAAATGAGTTGGGTTTTTAGAGAGATGGGATCAGCATGAAACTGAATAATGACCTCAAACCAATTGCATTTGCTAGAACTTAAAATGCACAAGGTGAGAAGAGGGATTATATAAGCCTAGAAGGTCCAGGGCTTAACCAGTGTGCTATGATTGGTGTGCTATGTCAAGGAATTTTTCTTTAACTTGATACTTTAACATGGAGTAGGAACTTTTCAGGGACCCAGTGGTATAGAGAAGTTTTTAGGAAGAGAACTAGAGATAAGAGAAATCTTGATTTTTTTTTCCAGGAATTATGAGTACTTCCATAGTCAATGGGCAAAATGTCCAAAGAAGATAAACCTAAGATAATATATACCATTACATCTCTGGAAATCCAAATATGATTCCAACTAAAAGCTAATTTATACTAATTTCACTTTTGAAATGGTAACTCAATTAATATTTTGCAGAAAGACCTAGAGTCTCCAATATGTAAGCTCGTGTATTGCTTACGTATTGATAGTTTTCTCTATTGTTGATTTCTATAGAAATACTAAAAATTCAATAAAGGCTGCAGAATATTTTCTTACAGCTGCAAGCTTTTTATATACAATTGTAAGTTCACTGAGAGCACAGACTCAGACTGTGCATAGCTGTTGGCTCTTGGCCTGGCATATAATAGTATATACTATATGCATGCAGATCTGTTTAGTGGATAAAATATGGTTCTTACAGGACATTTTAACAGGTGGCCTTGGACCATCTCAGTTATTTCTCTTTTCTCACAGTTCTTCAGGAAAACTGTAGCGGTGTTGGGAATGCAACATCCTGAGACAAGAAAGACTTGGCTAGAACAGCCCAGGCTGTTTCATTTCCTCCCAGGATAGAATGTCCTTCTGTGCTTTGGCCCAGTGGAGCCTACCACTGCCAAGGGAAAACCACTTTCAGAGGTCTCCTCTGAGGTGCAATGGGGGTATCTATACAAGACTTCATGTGACCTGGGAAGCTTTCATGAATCTTGTGGACATTCTTGCCCTGAAGCCTGGACTTTGTTGTTTATCTGTGCCAATCTGTGCCAACATGTACATTTAAGTGTCCTTCCTCACCAGGCTTGAGCAAGAAGTAATGGTTACTCAATGGTGAACTAAAGAAAACACACACACAAAAAGAAGTTAACTGATGACTCCATACTGAACCTCGGAGTCAAAGCATTCTATGATAGACATACTTTTATCTGACAATGTGAATGTTACTTTTTCTGCATTATTATTATTATCGCTCAATATTTCATTGGAGCAATCATCTGATTTCTTTTCCAATTGCATTTATCTCCATTCATTCTTTACAAGGTTTTTGTTTCTAGTCCTTATCTTAAACATTGTTATTCTTATTCAATTTTAAGCCTTTTAATTTTGTGAAGGCAAAAAGTGGAGACCAAATAAACACACGTACATCTATAGAGAAAATAATTTTTAAAAAAGAAGAAGAAAACACAACAAAGGTAAGTAGTGTCCACATTAGCTGAACTTGAGTACTGAGTTCACTCATTTAAGTTCTCAGGCCTAACCACTTGTATTTAGGCCTAGCTCAGCATTTATAATTCATTGTTTTAATAGCCTGTTTATTCATTTCTTTTCCATGTTAGACTCTGCACTACTTGAAAAAAACTATTATTGTAGTTTCTAAAGAAGAAAGCTAACATTTAGTTTTGAAGGAAATGAATACATTATAGGAAAACAATAATAGTTGGAATCAAAATTAAGTGACAGAATAAAGAGAGTGAAAAGAAAATAGTTTATAAAGTACTTTCAAGCTAAACAGATAATTTCATTCTAAAAAGATTCTCCCTCAGAGCCACCCAAAGGAGCCAACACAACCAACACCTTGATTTTAAAATTCTGGGGTCCTGAACTATGAGAGAATAAATTTCTGTTGTTTTAAGTCACCAAATGTATGGTAATTTGTGTCACATATGAACACCCACTGGAGAACATCCTCTATGGAGAAGAATCTTTTGTCTGTAATTGGAGACAAGATGACCCATCATACATAACATGACTTGGTGGTAGGGATGGAGTCTTTCTCTGGAATCAGGAGCAAACTCAGACTACTTTTTTTAAAAAAATAACCTCACAATCTTTCAGGAAGAGATGCTAACACTGAGCTCCCAAAAGGGACGCAGAAGAGAGGACTACCTAGTATTAAGTTTATCACTGTGAACCCCTTTTATCATGGGAGAATGTGCTATGCTCCCATATAGGTGGAAAATATTAGAGATAAAAATATACTGCCCCTCTCCACAGAGCTTCCATTGACTTTATAATCTTTTACCATCCGCTGCGTTCTGGAGCAAGTGCCCTTTGGGTCCAGAAGTATGTTGTGTGGGAGAAGCATATAGCCATTGCACTTTGCTCAGGGATTCCACAACCACCAATGAGGTTCCTCACTGTTGTCAATCAAGGTTCCAATTTAATGTTGTGTTACCTAAAAGGCCTTGATGCATATAATTTTTGCTTGAATAACATCATGATCAATTACCAGATATCAAATAATGAGCCCAAAGTGAAGGGTTCAAATTGTGTATCAAACTTTAATTGTTCTGAAAACTGCAGAATGACATTTTCTATACTTCCTAGACTTTTCACATTCATTCCTGGTGTTTTACCAGAAGCCCCTGTTCAGTTTATTCTCATCTGAAACCTTGTGATGTAAATAGAGCCACCAAACCCAGACAGGTTCACCTGCACAAGCACAGACCCTCGTTCCTTTTTGGCTAGTGCCCCCAATTCAAAATCACACAAACTGAATAGACACATTCTATCTTGAATTACTGGATATTTTGGTTCAAAGGATCCTCTTTCATCTGAAGATGATTTCCAATTTTTTTTTTTTTTTTGGTAGAGTGCTGTGGCGTCCCATCTCATAGCAACCTCCAACTCTTGGGATTAAGAGATTCTCTTTCCTCAGCCTCCCAAGTAGCTGGGACTACAGGTGCCCACCACAATGCCCGGCTATTATTTGATTGTAGTTGTCATTGTTGTTTGGCAGGCCTGGGCTGGATTTGAACCTGCCAGCTCTGGTGTATGTGGCTGGCACCCTACCAGCTGAGCTACACGCACCAAACTGATTTCCAATCATCCTTTGGGGAGACAATATTTCATGAATATCCCATGTTTCCACATGGCTTGATGAAGACAGAAAAGTGGCCTACAAGATAGTCTGAGAAGCTGAGCTGAAGCAGTACAACTGACCTAGTTTGCTCCGTTCACATTCTTTCCCCCATACCTGCCAGGATTGTGAGTATGTTTATCTCAGAAAAGTTTGGGGGAGTTAATAACACTTAGATCAGTTGTTCTCAACCTGTGTGTTGCAACCCATAGGAACTGTATTAAAGGGTTGCAGCATTAGGAAAGTTAAGAACCACTGACATAGTTGATATGCTGTTACATTATTACAGTAAAGGCTACTTTTATGCTGTTTTCTTTGATGATTCTTTTATATAAAGTTAAAATTTTCTGGCTCGGCGCCTGTGGCTCAATCAGCTAAGGCGCCAGCCATGTACACCTAAGGTGGCGGATTTGAATCCCCAGCCCAGGCCCGCCAAACAACAATGATGGCTGCAACCAAAAAATGGCCGGGGGTTGTGGCGGGCGCCTGTGGTCCCAGCTACTTGGGAGGCGGAGGCAGGAGACTCGCTTGAGCCCAGGAGTTGGAGGTTGCTATGAGCTGTGATG
>CAUYQV010162866.1:0-13314 GCA_963574575.1 Galagoides demidoff | reverse complement strand
AAAAAAAAAGGGCTCAGCGCCTGTGGCTCAATTGGCTAAGGCGCCAGCCACCTACATCTAAGGTGGCGGGTTCGAATCCCCAGCCCGGGCCCGCCAAAACAACAATGATGGCTGCAACCAAAAAATGGCCAGGCGTTGTGGCGGGCGCCTGTAGTCCCAGCAACTTGGGAGGCTGAGGCAGGAGACTCGCTTGAGCCCAGGAGTTGGAGGTTGCTATGAGCTGTGATGCCACGGCACTCTACCCAGGGGGATAGCTTGAGGCTCCGTCTCAAAAAAAAAAAAAAAAAAGAAAGAAAGAAAGAATGAATGAATGAAAGAAAAGAAGGAAAGAAGGAATGAATGATATACCCTGTCTTATCATTCTGGAGTCTACGAGTCTGAGATTGAGGTGTTGACAGGGCCGCGCTCCCTCTGACGGCACTGGGGGATGGTCTCTTCCTAGCCCCTCTCTGAATGTCTCATAGTCCCTTGGCTGGTGGCAGCGTAACTCCGGTCTTCACATAATAAGTCTCTAGGTCCAGACATCCATTTTACATTTTAAAGATTTTTTTTCACTGCAGCCTCAAGCTTTGTTGATAATCCTATTGAATTTTTTCCCAAGCTTTACTGTAGTGGAATTGCCAAATAAAAATCATATATGTTTAAGATTCAGAATGTTTATATATACATCCACATTGTGAAATGATCACCACAGTCAAGCTTATGGCATCACCATCACCTCACACAGTTACCATTGTGTGTGTGTTTGATGAGAATACTTAATATCTGCTCACCCAGCAAATTCAAGTATTCAATAAATTATTAATAACTATAGTCAACATGCTACACCTTAGGTCTCTAGAAGTTACTCATCTCGTAACTGCAGGTTTGTGCCTTTTGACAAGCATTTCCCCTTTTCCCCCACCCTCTCCACCCCTGGTAAGCAACCTTTTCTTCCTTGTTCCTGTGGGTTCAGCCTTTCAGGATTCCACATGAGTGAGATCACAGGATATTTGTCTTTTGGGGCCTGGCTTATTTCACTTTGCATAATGTCTAGGTTCATCCAGGGTGTTACCAAAGGGAGGATTCCCTCCTCTCTTAAGGCTGAATAACATTCCATTGCAAACAGTCATGCATTGCGTCCTGATGGGGATGCATTCTGAGAAACACGTAATGAGGTGATTTCGTCATGGTGCACACATCACAGGGTGACTTACACAGACCTGGGTGGTACTGCACACCCAGGCTAGGTGGGACAGCCTATTGCTCCTGGGCCACACACCTGTACAGCATGTGACTATACTGACTTCTGTAGGTAACTACAACACAATGTTAAGTGTTTATGTATCAAAAATATTTTAAACATTCTAAAAGTACAATAAAAATATGACATAAAACATAAAAGATGGCACACTTATATGGCACGCCTATGAATGGCATTTGCAGGATGCAGTTGGTCTGGGTGAGTCTGGGAGCGAGTGGGTGTGAGTGAATGTGAAGGCCTGGACATCGTATACTCTACTGTAGACTTTATAGACACAGTACGCTTAGGGAATACTAAACATACTAAAGAAAAAATATTTCCTTTCTTCAGTATTAAAGAACGTTTGTGTCTTTTGGCCAGCATTTCCCCCACCCTGTAAACTTCCTCATTTCAAAGTTTTTAAAAACTTCTCAATTCCTTTGTTGTCTTTCTGTTAGCTTAACACATAAACATGCTAAACAGCTAGCTGCACAAAAAATATTTTCTTTTTTTACATACTCATTCTCTAAGTTTTCTATTTTTAAAATTTGTATTGTTATTTTTCACTTTTTAAACCTTTTTTAATTAAAAACTAAGATACAAACACACACATCAGCTGAGGCCTATACAGGATCCAGGTCATTAAGATGTCATTAGCCGACAGGAATTTTTTAGCTCTCTTATAATCTCATGGAACTAACTTCATATATGTGGTTGTCATTGACTAAAATATTGTTGTGAGGTATGGGACTTTTATACCAAAATTTCTTCTACAGTCATGTCAGTGGACACTTAAGTTATTTCTGTATTTTAGCGCTTATGAATAATGCTGAAGTGAACAGAGGCAAGCAGATAAGTCTTCTAGAAACTGATTTGATTTCCTTGATTATTTATTCTTTTGCTTTTGAGTAGATACAAGTTCTTTGTATATTTTGGATATATGCCTAGTAGTAGGATTCCCAGATCATATGGTAGTTCTATTTCAAATCTGGTAAGGGATCTTCATGCAGTACTTAATAATGGCTTTATCAATTTACACTCCCAAATAATATAAGCATTCCCTTTTCTTCATATCCTTACCATTACTTATACTTTGATTTTTTTATAACAGCCATTCCAATCGGGGTGAGGTAATATGATATTGTGTTCTTGTATTTCCCTAATGATTAGCGACATTGAGCACCTCTTCATCTATTTGTTGGCTACTTGTATGTATTCTTTTGAGAAATATCTATTAAGGTTCTGTGTCCATTTTTAATTGGGGTTATTTATTCTTTTGCTTTGCGTAGATACAAGTTCTTTATGTATTTTGTACATTGACAACTTATTAGACATACTGTGTGAAATACTTCCCCTCATTTCATAGTTTGCCACCTTATTTTGTTGACTAGTCACTTCTCTGTGCAAAAAGGTTTTAGTTTGTTGGAGTTACACTTTTTTATTTTGTCTTTTTGCCCAAGTTCTTGGTTTTGCATTCAGAATAAAATTGCCAAGACCAACATCATGAAGCTTTTCCTCTCTGTTTTCTCCTGCTTTACAGTCTCAGGGCATATATTTAAATTTTTAATTCATTATAAGTTGATTTTTTGCATATGGTATAAGATAATGATCTAATTTCAACAGATTTCCCTTTTTTTTTTCATAAGAACAGCAGTGAATCTGAATTAGCAATCCCACTCTACTCCAGTATGACCTCATCTGAACATGAATAATTTTATCTACAATGCCACCATCTCAAGAAAAGTTAGATTCTCACATGCAGGGGATTAGGGTTTCAATATATGAATTTTGTGGGGACAAAAATGCAACCCATAACATCTACTTATAAAATCACCCACTAAATACATTTATAGCCATTAAATATAAATTCGCTCTCTTAGGCCTCCAAATCCCAGAAAATTAACTATAAGGGCAAGTGGAAAAGAAAACAAACTATAGGCCCATTTTGTGTCAGTCCTACCCCCTGACTCAATCAAAGGGGACCCAGAGGAGTCTCATTGCCCTTACATAGCCTAACCCTCAACAAGGGGCTCTCCATGATAAGGGCAGAGAAACAGGCAATGATATTGGGTTGACATCTACTATAAGGAGTATGTAAATGCCAGGCATTTTTAATTGAATGGCTCCACTTTAAGATATTTTATTTTCCATAGATGGCCACATAAACACATACATGATATATAAAATATATTGTAATCCATACACTTGTTATATTACATACATTAATTTTATAGCTACTTTATATTTAGAGAGACAGAGACAGAGAGATCCCCTCTCACTTGCCCTTCTTACAACATGATTGACAGTCTTCCCATTGACAGTGAACTCTGTGTCTCCTCCCTCTAAATGTGGGCAGATATTTGTAACTGTCTTCACCAACAAGGTACAGAAGAAGTGATGCCACCTTCCTTCTGAGGCTAGATGATTAAAGACAATATAACTTCCGCCTGGCTTTGTCTCTCGTTCTTTCTTGAGATGCTAGGGCATATTGTCAGGTTGCATGGGCCACTTGGAGATGACCAGGCAACAGTTGCAACTAAGGTCTCAATTGTCATACAGCTTTAATGGCTGGACCATGAGTATGTGAGTCTTTAAAGATAATTCAATCTGCCAACATTCAAGGGTTCTATCTGAGTCCCCAGTCATGGTGGAGCAGGAAATGACTGTGCCCATTGTGCCTTGTCTAAATCCCCAACTCACACCAGCCTTGGAAACTAATCAATAATTATTTTAGATGTTAGCCACTGTTGTGGGCTGAATTTTGTCCCTCCCTTCCCGCACAAATTCATATGTTAAAGCCCTAACATACATTTAAGTTAAACATATTTAAGTTAAAATGAGGCCCAGTGGGTCAGTTCTAAGACAAACTGACTGGTGTCATTATAGGAGAGAGAGACATCGTGGGTACTGGCACACAGAGGACAACCCATGTGAGGACACGGAAAAAAGGTAACACTCTGCGAGATAAGAAGAGAGGCGTCGGAGTAGTCAAACCTGCCCAAGCCCCAATGCTGGACTTCGGCCTCCAGAACTATAAGAAAATAAATGTCTTTTGCTGAAGCCACTCGGTCTATTGCACTTTTCTGTACAGCGCTAGCAAACGAATACAGCACTGAGTTTTGGTGTGATTTTTTTGTAGCACCAGATAACTAACACATGATAATCAACTAAAGTAGTATGCATGAAATCAAACAAGGCATCCTTGACCTTCAGGGGTTTATAGAAAAATAGACTTGATACAAACAATTAACTTAGAAATGTTACAGTGACAGTAAGATTAAACAAACATACAAACACACAATACGACTACTTACGTGCATGCTTTAGAGCAAATATATTAAAAATTTAGGCTCTTTACAAATAAAGAGCTGTAAAAGCATGCCATAAACATGTCTTCAGTAATAAATATTTATATCATCATCTTTACTTAGTGAATATGATAGTTTATGCCTTATTATAACTTAGAAACATAATTTTGAATATGCTTCCACTTTAAATATATGTATGCCAATGACCCAAGAATAATTTATAATGTGCATAAATAATGAAGTATCTTCTCAAATGATGTCATCTCCCTGTGGGATATAATATCCAAGACAGGCAATTTTGATATGCAAAGTTCAGAAATAGAGTGGCCAGACTCAATAACGGTGTCTGAACAGATTACATTGAGAATTACATGAATCTAGGAAGGCAGAGTGATAAGTTGTCTAAAACAATGACAGCTACCCCTCACTGAGCATCTTAGAAATACACTTTATAGATGTTCTCTTGATGTACACTATGGTTACTTCTGCTTTACAAAGGAAGAAATGAGCTCAGAAAAATTAAGTAACTTGGGCAAAGCCACACAATTAGCAACTGCTGGAAATGTTAACCATCATCATAGCCGCAGCCCTGCAGGGTATGAGGCCAGAACTGTGCATATTATACTTCACAGGGGCCAGTTAACTACAAATGCTCCAATGACTGACATGTAACATACATAGTTCCATTCATCTATCTCAAAAAATACGTTAACTCCAATTATTAAAAAAAGGAGCCTATAAAATTTTATGGCCCAGATATATTCACTACTATTATTAGAAGAATTGTCTTAGCCCATTTGGGGTGCTATAACAAGGTACCTTAGACTGAGTAACAGAAAAAACAGAAATTTATTTCCTACAGCTCTCAAGGAGGGCGAGTCCAAGATGAAGGGGCGGTGTTTGATGAAGGCCTATTGCTCATGGCCAGTGCCTGCTATGTGTCTTCAGATGGCAGAAGGGGCGAACAAGCTCCCTTAGCCCCCTTGTCTAAGGGCGCTATGGCCTCGGGACTTAATTTTCAAAAGGCCTTACCTCTTCATATTATCACATTGGGTATCAGGTTCCAATGTTGATTTGGGGTGACAATTTCAAGTATACGTCTAAGGTAGATCACTAGAATCGTCTTCAGTACACCTGAGAAGTGGAACTGGATACTGACTTACTAGACAAGCATCCCTCCCCCACCCCAATCCTCTGATAATAGTCTTTTTTTAATTTAATTAATTAATTAATTAATTTGTAGCAGTTTGGCCATGGCCAGGTTTGAACCTACCACCCTCAGTATATGGGGCCAGCACCCTACTCCCTGAGTCATTTTTAATTTTTTTAATTTTTAAAATTTTTTATTAAAGCAGCCATGCTGAGAATGAGCCCCATGTGGCTGTGTGCTATGACACGCACTGCCTGCGTAGCTAGTGGAGTTGAGAGACGATGCCTTTGGCCAAATCACACAGTTGGGCGACATTTGCTCCTTGGTGGGTTTTTTTTTTTTTAAATTAAATCATAGCTGTGTTCAGTAATACAATCATGGGGTACAATGTGCTGGTTTTATATATAATTTCAAATGTTTTCATCAAACTGGTTAACATAGCCTTCATGGCATTTTCTTAGTTATTGTTTAAGACATTTACATTCTACACCTAGTAAATTTCACATGTACCCTTGTAAGATGCACCATAGGCAGGTTTCAACAGTGAGAAATGAAGGGATGTCTAGGTGCACGTGCACGACCCTCTCTGCCAGAGGTCTGGGGACATTCCCCCAGGCAGAAGAACAAGGAACCAGTCCCTGTGTGTAGCCTAGGAAACAGGCAGGGTCTTTAGAACAGTTATTTTCAACCAGTGTGCTGTGAGAGGGTTTTAGACGGGCCATAAAGAACACTAATTAAATTATTTTTGAAAAAAGTTCAAAGCACAGTAAGTATATTCTTTACTTTTTTTTTGATCAATATAATTTAAGTGTGCCACAGAAGTTTAACTATAGGTTCCAGAGTGTGGTGAGATAAAAAAAAAAGTTGGAGACTGCTGCTTTAGATCTGAAAAACACACAGGGTAACCCAAGTGAAAATAATCAGGTCTCTCTCCCAGGAAACATAATTTTAATATCATCTCATGACATCTGACAGCAGGTTCTAAAAGAGAAAATGTTATGTGTTTCACTGTTTGTGCAGAGTTAAATTAGTGAAACCACTAGGAAAAAACAGTATAGAGGTTCCTCAAAAAATAAAAAATAGAACTACCATACAACCCAGCAATCCTACCTCTGGGATTACATACCCATTCGAAAGAAAAGAAATCAGTGTATATAAAAGATATCTGCACTCCCATGTTTATAACAGCACTATTCACAATAGCCAAGACATAGAATCAATCTAACTGTCCATCAATGGATAAATGGATAGAGAAACTGTGGTATATGTACACCATGGAACATTACATAGCTACATAAAAGAATGAAATTCTGCCATTTGAGATGACATAGATAGAACTGGAGAAGATTATGTCAAGTGAAATCAACCAAGCACAGAAGACCTACCTCACATGTTCCCACTCATACATGAGAACTAAATATCATTTTTTTAAAAAGACCTCAGGAAGACAGAATAGAATGATGGTGACCAGAGGCTGGGAAGGGTAGCAGAGAGGAAAAGATAAAGTGTGGTTGGTTAATGGGTGCAAATAGATAGTTAGAGAGAATGATCAACATTTAGTAGCACAATAAAGTGGCAATAATCAACAAGTTAGGATGTACCATACAATAACTAAAATAATAGAATTGGAATGATTCTGATACAAAGAAATGATTACCCCAATTTCATTAATTCACACTGCATGCCTGTATTAAAACATCTCATGTAGCTTATAAAGATAATACAACTATAATGTACCCATAATGATTAAAAATAAGACATAAAAAGGACATATTTAAAAATGTTTTCTGAGATCCCCATAGCTGCAAAGGCTCTATAGGTCCTGAGTCTTGGTACTTCACCTCTTTGCTCAACTTTAGTGAGCTACCAGACAATCACTTGAAGGAGAAGCTTATTAGAGTAAGTTTCTGGTGCTTTCATCCAAAGAATAGTAAATGGAAATTGGTAGCAGGGATTGAGTTACAGGCAATAAAGTCACAGAGTAAAGTGCAGACTGAATCTGATCATCAGGCCCAAAATTGAAAGACATCCCAAGATAGAAAAGGAGCAGCTCATGGTCCTCAGGGGTAGAACCTTCCTTCATGTCCTCTGGGCCACTGGGGTTGGGCACAGACCTGGTAGCTTCTGCCACAAATTGAAAGAAAAAAAATTCAGCAGAATCATCGGTAAGATGGTTGATTTTGATAGCATTTTATATTCTTGAGTAACAACTTACATAAAACATCTTGCCTTAAGACATAGAGAAAAATTCAAGACTATTTTGTTGTGAATTGGAGCAATAGAAATTAGTCCCTAGAATCAAAATTCAAACACTAGATCTGCTGCCTTGCAACATCTCATCTCTGTTAATGAAACTTTATCCTCTGAATAAAGAAATTACCTCCCAGCACCTATAAGAGTGTCCATAACCATTAGTATTACTCAGGTTCTAGCTCGTGACATTAAAACCCAATTTAGCAAAACTGTAGTCAAATATCAAATACCTCTACCCCAGCATATTCAGTTTCTAGCAATCTTTCTTTACCATTACAGAAGAAATATCCTTTCACACATACCATGCCACCTGACCCAGAACATTAGCCAGTGTCTCAGTGGCTTTTCTATATTATACTTGAAGCAAGAGAGGTTTCCTCACCTCCTGTTCCCAGAAACTATGTGCTGCTTTCTAGGAACAAAATCAGCAGTTTGGGGAATAAGATGTATGAAATAGGGGAGCACCTGTGGCTCAGTGAGTAGGGTGCCGGCCCCATATTCTGAGGGTGGTGGGTTCAAACCCAGCCCTAGCCAAACTGCAACAAAAAACAGCCAGGCGTTGTGGTGGGTGTATGTAGTCCCAGCTATTTGGGCGGCTGAGGTAAAAGAGTCACCCAGGCCCAAGAGCTAGAGGTTGCTGTGAGCTGTGACACCACAGCCATCTACCAAGGGCAACAAAGTGAGACTCTGTCTCTAAAAAAAAATTAAAAAATAAAAGTATGAAATACGGACCACGAAATCATCTGTAATGTCCCTCCTATCTCAGTTTCTTCATGGGTATTCCAAAGAAATTTAGTGCTTCAGGACATGAGACCATATCTTCAGCAAAGAATGCGAGTTTGACCTTGGCTTTCCCCATTTAGATACTCTTGATTTACTTTTTTTGTCTGATTGTTCCGGCTAGGACTTACAGAACTATGTTGAATAGAAGTGGTGACAGTGGCAAACTTGTCCAGTTCCAGTTATATCTAGAAAATCCCAGTGATTCTGCTAAGAGACTCCTGGCATTGATCAATAAATTCACCAAAGTCTCAGGTTACAAAATCAATATACACAAATCAGTAACTTTCCTATACATCAACTACCATTAAGGCAAAAATCAAATAAAAGACGATATTTTTCTCAGTAGCAAGAAAGAAAATAAAATACATAGGCATGTATTTAACCAAGGAGATAAAAAACCTCTACAAGAACTGTGAATCCCTGAGGAATGAGATCACAAAAGATGTAAACAAATGGAAAAGCATATTATACTTATGGATCGGCAGAATTAACATTGTTAAAATGTCTATACTACCCAAAGTGATTTATAGATTCAGTGCAATCCTCATTAAAATACCAGTGTTGTTGATCACAAACCTAGAAAAAATAATTCTATGTTTCACATGGAACCAGAAAAGACCCCATATAGCTAAAATAATTTTAAGCAAAAAGAACAATTTGGGAGGCCTCACTTCACCAAACTTCCAGTTATATCACAAGGCTATAATAACCAAAACTGCATGGTACTGGCACTAAATAGAGACATCAATCAATGGATCAGAACAGAGAACCCAGATATAAAATCATCCTCATCAGCTCTTTGACAAAGCAGACAAAAATATACACAGTGGGATTGAACTGGAAAAAGTTCTTCTTGGCAAAGTATCTCAAGAATGGAAGAAAAAGTATCCAATGTACACAGCCCTATTTTGAAAATAATTTATAGTTTTCATAGGAATGTTATAACCTAATTATAGCCTTAGAATATGGGGAGGGGGGAGGGAAAAGGAAGGGGCAGAAGGTGGATGGGTGGAGGGAGAGTGATTGGAGGGGTCACTTCTATGGTTTTTCCTACAAGGGTATGAGTGAATCTTTCTAAAAGCAGAGTATGAATGTCTTAACTCAATAATTGAGAAAATGACATGAAGGCTATGTTGACCAGTTTGATGAGAGTATTTCAAAAGGTGTATGAAAACACCACACTGTACCCCATGATTACATTAATGCACACAGCTGTGATTTAATTAAAAAAAGTAATAATTAAAAAAAAACATACACTGTGGAAAAGAATCCCAATTCAATAAATGGAGCTGGCAAAATTGAATACCCACATATTGAAGATGGAAAAGAATACACACTTCTCAAACACTCACAAAAAAAAAATCAATTCACGATGGATAAAAGAATCTTAAGGTATGAAATGATAAGAATTCTAGAAGAAATTATTGGAAAAAGTCTTACAGACATCAGCCTAGGCAAATAATTTATGAAGAAAACTCCAAAACCAATCGCTACCACAACAAAAATAAATAAATGGGAGCTGATAATATTAAAAAAACTTCTGCACAGCCAAGGAAACAATAGAATAAACAGACAACTTGCAGAATGTGAGAAAATAGTTGCACGCTCTAGATCTGATGAAGGCTGATAACCAGAATCCACAAAGAACCCAAGCAAATCAGAGGAAAAAAAAAAAAAAACACCCCTGTTAAAAAGTGGACAAGAGCATTAGCAGAAATTTTCAAAAGAAGGTAGACTAATGACCAACCCACATATGAAAAAAACAAACATCTCTAATCATTAGAATGATGCAAATCAAAACCACAATGAGATATCACCTAACCCCAGTGAAAATGGTTTTCACTGGCCCAAAACAATAAATGCTGGTTAGAGAGATGGGAACACTTATACGCTGTTGGTAGGACTGTAAATGAGTACTACCTCCATGGAAGGTAGTACGGAGATACTGCAAAGAACTAAAAGTAGACCTACCATCTGATCCACCAATCTCACTACTAAATATTTACCCAGAGGAAAAAAAGATATCTTTCAGAAAGGCACCTGAACTCAAATGTTTATATCAGCACAATTCACAATTGCAAAGATGTGGGAAACAGCCACAAGTGCCCAAGTGCCCATCAATACACATGTGGACTACTAGGATGTGGTACATGTATGCCATGGAATACTACTCTGCCATAAAAATAAACGGTGAACTAATATCTCCTATGTTAACTTGGATGGGACCGAAGACCATTCTTCTAAGTGAAGCATCACAAAAATGGAAAAGCAAACAGCACGTGTACTCACTGTTAAACTGGAACTAATCCGTCAACACTATGGCACATACGGAAATAACACTCATTTGAAATCAACCAGGTGGGAGGACGGAGGAGGGGACAAGGCACACTATCTTGGTGACAGGCACACTTATAAGTTTGACTCAAACTGTACAAAAGCGATTTATGTAACCAAAATGTTTGTGACCCTATACAATTCTGAAAAGAAAAATAAGTTAAAAACAAAAACAAATTCAGCACTTCAGTAAATACTACTAGATGGAATCTCCCCTCCATCTGAACTTTCTGCATTACAGTTTTTAAGTATTTTGTAGAATCCCTTTTTTACATAATAGTATATATACACACAATGTAATATATTATACACACACACACCACATTCTTCTCTGATTTAATGCTGACTGATACAACTACACTTGATGGAATGTCGAGCTACATTCATCAAGAGACTAACCTCTCAAACAAGGGCCTACATAGAGTGTTTTCTACAGGCAGTCCTGAAATCTTGGTAATTGATTGGGAGAGGGCAGGATTATCAGACTGCAGATGAGAATTGTCACTGTCTTTTTTCAGTAAAAGATAAGTTTTGAATAGAACCTCAGTCCCAAGATGAGGCTTTGAAACATGCCAGAGCTGTGTCAATGTCAACAGCTGTACAGAAAGTTTGGGGACACGCTCAGTCACGTGTCCTCAGATAGACCTATGAGGGAGCTATAGCACTAGTCTGAGCAAACATGGGTGCCACTTAAACTCTCCTGGGATATAAAGTGGCTGGAAAACAATGCATTGACGGGAGGTGGTGAGTCAACCACTCACATCCCACAAGTCTCTGTCACACACACGATCCTGTCCCTAGGCACGACGTATCTTTATGATCTTACACATGCGCTGCCTACCCGGCATGCTTTCTCCTACTTTTTTCTTGCATCGAACACTCTTTGGCTCATCTTTTCCCAAAAGTTGTGCATACATCTGTACAGACTTTTTATATCATGGAAATTTTTTGCATGCATGCCTTCTCCTTGAGGGTGGGAACTGTACTGTGGCAGCCCTTTCCCTAAGGGGCTATGTTAGATCTTGTCTCATAGTAAATATTAAATAAAATGTGCTCATGAAATAAATCAATAAGTGCATATATGAATCACTTTACTTCAAGAATGAGCAGGAATTTTAATTATCTCTGAAGCTATCAAAAAGAAGGGTCCTGTTTTGCAAATGAAGTGTTCACTTTGTTTCTCCCACAATAAAAGAAAGTAGGGGGTAAAAACAGATCCATGAGAGAAAGTCAGCCCAGAATCTCCAAACTCTGACCAGAGAGATGATTATTTTCCCCACTTCTGCAGGTCACTAATGTGTTGGAAATATATTGAATCAGAAATCGGGATACCAACATTCTCATTTTAGTTTTATAACTATATCAAATTTGTTTCTACCTCCTTTTACAATAGACGGAGACCAAATATGTCCTTTGGTCTTCACACTGAGGATCTTTCAGCTAAACTCTATTTTGGTGAAGAAAATATATGACTTTTTAAAAACTTTATTTTGAGAAAATTCAAACCTATTTTATCACAAATAAAAGAAATTTGAAACATATTAAACCTCATTCTCAAATTAGGGAGCAAACGCATTAGGAAAGTTAAATAAAAAGCTAGTTCTCTTGAGAAAATGTTCGTATTTGCTTATGTTATTTACATGCTCTAATTGGTTATCTTGGCATTCTAAAGGTAAATTTTAGAAAATTTTCTTATTTGAACTTAAATCCACAAACTATTGTGGGTTTTTTTCTGCATATTTGGGCATAATTTACATAAATAGTATAATTATAATTATGTGCTGTCCCCAAAAGATTAGAAAGGAAAAAAACTACTAATTAATCTCATTTACATGTGGATAAGGTTAATTGCTAAAACCAATTTTTATTTTCTCTTGCTAAGCTGTAATAAATGTTGTCATACTTATTAAGATACAGCATAGATATTATGCTAGGTATAAAAGTGAACAATAACCATACTTATGTTGTATCTTTTATTTTCTATTTTTTTTTTTTTTTGAGACGGAGCCTCAAGCTATCCCCCTGGGTAGAGTGCAATGGCATCACAGCTCATAGCAACCTCCAACTCTTGGGCTCAAGCGAGTCTCCTACCTCTGCCTCCCAAGTAGCTGGGACCACAGGCACCTGCCACAACGCCCGGCCATTTTTTGGTTGCAGCCATCATTGTTGTTTGGCGGGCCCAGGCTGGGGATTCGAACCCGCCACCTTAGGTGTACTTGGCTGGCACCTTAGCTGATTGAGCCACAGGCGCCGAGCCTTTACTT
>CAUYQV010162865.1:0-10600 GCA_963574575.1 Galagoides demidoff | reverse complement strand
AGACGACGGGGGCACTGGAGCCCCAGCATCTGCACTCGATGGACGAGGCTGGTAGGTGGGAGCCCCCACACACTGAGGGTCAGCACGGGGCCCTCCCTGGGACGCAGCAGACACCCCAGTCCCGCCTGGGCCTCCTTTCCTGCCACCCTCGTCCTCCTCCCACCCCACGCAGACATCCAGCCACCCAACCACAGCATTCTAAATCCTTCTTGGTCCAAGATTAAAAACTACGCTGTCTGTTTTTTTAAACATTTGCCATCCATCAAGTGTAAAACATTACCCAACCTGTCGGAAGAAGTGTTTCATTGGAGCCCTCCGTGAGTTCTGCAAATATTTGGGAGCATCATGAAAACAAGAGTAATTCCGAGCTGAGATGAACAATGTGGTGGAAGTAAAATCTGTGAGAAACATTTGTCCTACCCAGGTAAATAGTTTCCTCAAAGCAGAAAAACACCAAAGGTGGTTGTTTAGTTTGAATTTTAAATCATACAAAATAAATGGATTTCCTACATTTCATAACTCATTTTAGTCCCAGTGTAACAAGCACTATGCAAAGCAGGGAAACCAAATAATTAACGCTTCCGATGAACACTGCAGCCGCCGTGGAGCCCTCACGCCCTTGGAGGAGGGGCCGACATCCAGCACTAGCCAAAGCTGGTGCCCACCGGAGATTTGCCCATCTGCTGGGCTAGCCAGAAAGGGCCCAGGAAACCTGGTACCTGGAACAGTCCTTCCACTGCCACCACCACCCCCCTGAAGATGCCCCTGCTTTCCTGTGTGGAAGCCAGGTGGGAAGGGGGCAGGGAGTATGCTGGGGGACCCCTGCCCCGGGAACAGCCACACCACAGCCGCAGGAGCAGGACCCAGTGCAGCCAGGGGCAGGCCCAAAAACGCTGCCGCAGACCACGCACCACGGGTGAGGCACAGTCCCAGGCTGGTCAAATGCCACAGGCCCCTCTCCCCTCCCAGCCCCTGACCGGTGGTGCCTGAGCCTGCCCCTGCCTCAGGGCCTTACGCCCTCCTGAAAATTCTCTGGACTGAGCACTCAAGATGCCCTTCTTAAAGGCCTCTCTTTTGGAACAAAAAGAGGTGAGTCATTTACTTTCACAATGAACATTCCCAAGAGCCTCAGGCAACCCCTCAGGTGGATCCAGCTCCCCTCTCCTTTCAGAGTAAGACACACACCAGTAACCTACCGCAGAGCTGCCCTCCAGCAACTGATACCCTGTGGCAACCAAGGACCAAGGGAGGGTCATCCCATTGGAACAAGGCTGGTCAGGGGCATGAAGGGGAGAGAGGCTAAGATGACAGAGGACAGAAGCCCTGGTCCCCCAGCCCCTGAGGTGGCATGGAAAACCACTATAAGCTCTTTCCACCAGGACTGGCCCTGGCAGAGGGCCTCACAGCACACTGAGTGTAGGGCCCGCACTGTCCTCCACACCTAGCAGGCTCAGGACAGCTCTAAAAGGGCTATTTGATAAGAAAACAGAAATCCCAGCTTTAGAAAGTACAGCCCGAAGCCACAGGGAGGATCAATTATGAACATGTTGAGGGCACCTGAGAAAACGAGGCAGGAAGGGAGGCAGCGGCTTTCACAATCGGAGGGTGCAGAGTGGAGCCGCCACCGGACAGGTGTTCCCAAGGGCAGGAGAAAGGCTGCAGGCAGGGCCCAGTGCCATCCTCCTTGATTGGTGAGGCCATGACCCTGGGCCCTAGTCCCTCTGCCAGAGCTGCTCTGGGGCCCACGGCAGCCTCTGTTGTTACCTGGGGGTGCTGCATGGACAGCGCCTGAGACAGCCCTGCTCGGCACTCATTGTGGATTCTTGAGGAGGGCACAAGACTGGCCGTGGGGAAGTCACCAAGGGGCTAGTTCCTGCTCCCACTGTTTTGCCCGACTTAGTTGATGGCCAGGAGAGACGTCCACTTTGGACATTGCCAGTAGAAAACCAAGGCCAAGCTTGGTGGCTCTGTGGTTCCAGGGCTAGGTGTTCCTGGCCCTGGGTGGCCTGAGGGACTGCCACTCAGTGCCAAGGCAACCCCACTTCTCTGGAGAGCTACTCTTGGGCCCTCATAGGCCCTATTCCGGAAACTTCCCCCACCACCAGCCTCAGTCCTGTACACCTCAGGGCCCTCCCAACATGCCCAGGCCAAGTGCCCAGTGCTCTGGCTCTCTTACCTCAAAGCCAGAAGACCTAGAGTCTGGACATCCAGCCAGCCCTTCCACACCGAGCCAGAGGTCAGAGGGCCCTGGCCTGAGACTGGCCACCTCCTCAGGAGTCCTGGACCCATGTCTGTAACCATCGGCCCCGAGCACAGCCACTGCCCCCAGGAGAAGCTACAGGAAGGACGTTTTCTGGAAAGGAAATGGGGCTTGGCCAAGTCCACATCTTAATCCCATCACACGGACACCCCCTGAGCTCAGCACTCAACATGAAAGGAAAGGGAAGGGAGTGGAATGAAAGGAAACAGGCTAACTTCAGGGCCGCAGGCTCACTGCACAGAGCGTCTGCTGAGCCAGGAGACTAGTGCACCTCCCTTGAACAGGTGCTCATGAGACCCTAGGGGCTGGGTCTGCTGACAGCCTGCCCTGCGCAGCCTGTCCAGGTAGCCGGCCAGGCAGGCTGTGGGAGGCTGCTGCCGCTGTCCACCCCCCATTCCTGGAGAAGCTGGCATAGCTGCTGAGAGCCCAGGGGCTGCTGAGGGCCACACCAAGGCCACCTGCCAGCCAGCCCTAGGCAGGGTTTCAGATGACAGGCTGGAGGGAGAATGATCTCCACATGGTCATGCGTGTGGCTTGTGGGTCTGAGATGACTCAGAAAGGCCAGACCACAGAGAAAAATAAACACTTGACCTTAAACACTTGGATTCTGAGAAAGAGCAGCTGTTTTTCTTGAAAATGTTAGTGCTGTCTAACCCGATAGCACAGTTACAGCAGGTAGACCTCAGGGAGAGGCCTGCCCTGGCCAAACACCTGCCCACGGGGCCTTTGTTCCATGGAAAAAGAACATTGATTTCATCCTATTGAAGTGCCTTTATAGCAAAACACTTGGCCACGACAAGTCACCCACGTGTGATTTGACAGAGCAAAGAGCTGACATTTATGGAGCATCCCTTGTCTGCTGACCAGTGGCAGTGATGTTGTCCCCCTAGTGAGGGGCAGAGCCGGTGTGCATCCAGTCCTAGCAGACTCAGAGCCCCATCCCCTGAGGCCACCATCACAAGAAGTGACTGAAAGCTTCCAGAAATAATAAAATGCAAACACAAAGAAAAGCAAGGAATTGGAGTCAGAATGGCACCAAAATTCTCAATAACATCCATGGAAGGTAAAAGGTAATAAATAAAGCTACACCTTCATTGTCAACCTAGAATTTTTAACAAATGTTCAACAAACAAGTTCCAGCCTAGATTTCTAATTGTTTGGACATGGTGGTGGGATGACAATTTCACACATACAAGGACCCCATCAAGCCACCTGCTGCACATCTTTTCTCAGAAAGCTGCCGGATTGGTTCCCCCCAAACAAAGAAGTAAGACAAGAGAAGGCGGGAGTCAGGGAAGGGCGAGGGGCGTGGGGGAGGGAGGAGGGAGAAGTGGGTGGGTAGGGAAAGACTACCTATATATCTGTCTAACAAGGGTACAAGTGAACTTTTCTAGAACTAGCATGTGAATGTGTTGATACAATGATTAACCAAATGATATGAAATTTATGTTAACCAGCTTGATGAAGATGTTTCAAATTGTATATGAAACAGCACAATGTACCCCATGTTGGCATCAATGTACACAGAAATAAATTAATAAAAAAAAAACGAAAGATAGGTGTCTCCCTAAGCATCCTCTTTTAACATGAGGATAGTCACTGTGTCCAGTAATGTCCTATATAGTTCCAGTTGTTTATGAAGATCATTGGAAATATCAGGTTATCTGGAAATTTCCAACTTTCCTGACTTCACTGCCAGGTATGCCCAAGCTTTTGGCTTCTCTTGGCCACATAGGAAGAAGAGTTATGTTAGACTACACATTGAATACACAAGCATTAATGAAAAATCATAAGCAAAAAAAAAAAAGAGCCTTGGATAATTTTGGTGATATCTGCCACCACAGACAGCAAAATAGTCCTGACATAATTCATATATGTCATAGGGGCCAGAGGATTTCACAGGGAAATATCCCCGAAAGGGACAATTTTTTTTATTATTGTAATCATGGGGTACAGTGTGATGTTTTCATATATAATTTGAAATATTTTCATCAAACTGGTTGACATAGCCTTTATGTCATTTTCTTAGTTATTGTGTTAAGATGTTTATATTCTACTCTTAGAAAGATTCACTTGTACCCTTGTAAGATAAGCCACAGAAGTCAATTTTTAACTAGAGCTCCATGACTATTTATAAGTGTGACTCAAATATTTGGATGCTCTGATAGGCTAAGTGGGGGTAGGGTCTGTGAGCTCAGGTGCTGGAGACAAGCCTGGACAACAGTGAGACACCCTCATCCCTGATCCCCCACATGTTTTCTACTAAAATAGAAAAGGTATCCAAATCTTCAGGCACTTGACTGTTGTCCCAGCTTTTCAAGAGGTTGAGGAAGGAGGATCCCTTTAGTCCAGGCATTGGAGGTGACTAATGCCATGACACTCTCACCTGGGCAATGGAGTGAGAGCCTATCTCACTAAAATCAATAATAATCATAGAAAGAAAGAAATTTTGGTACTCTCACTTTCCAAGAACAAAAGTACAAAGATGGGTCAGTAGTCTGGCAGAATAGTGGACTACTTAAAGGAGCAAGGTTATTGTGTCCTTTTGTGGAGCAATGAGTGAGTCAAGACAAGAAGGTGTGGTGTTGCATAGTTGGGATATTGTCAGTGGATCTGAAATGTAGGAGTTGTCCAGAGATGTCTGGGACCTGGCTTTGGACTGATTGGGTCAAGGGAATATTGGCCCAGATTGAAAGAACCCAACAGAAGAGGTAAAAGGAGCACTCTGGATTGTTTTAGTGTACATGAAAAGCCTGAATTTAGGCAAGAATTCACTGTATGTGCAGTTTCCAGGGAACTACAACAATCCAGGTTATCAAAAGGTAAGAGTTACATCAAATCAAATAGCTTGAGTAATAAATATTTTTAGGAAAACAATTCCCTTCTTATAAAGTATTTTCTCTAATTGACATCCAATCTGGGGGTAAAATTTCAAAATTAGATGCATGAGAAAAAGTCAAAATGAGTGGTGAGTCCCAGCACAAAGATTTTCTTCATTTCCATATTGAGAAAGAGACTTATTTGCTTGCCCTCCTTAGATTATCATAACTCTCAGCAATCTTCAAGTGTTGTCATCAAGCCAACCTATTCCCTCAGTTGGGAATATAGGTTCCTAAACAATATCCAGCCATTTTTTTAATCTTCCGAGATGGGGATATCACCTAAGCTCAAGCTGGGCTCCAATTCTGAAGCTCAGACAATGAAACTGATGGGTCCTCCAACAACGCAAAGATGACAGGCATGAAGCACCACTGCTGGATGCAAATAATAGTTTTAAACATATCACCACTTCAGGGTGATATTTGCTTCCTAGAATATTTTGGGAAGTTTTCCTTCTTTTTCTATGCTTTGGAAAAGCTTTTATAATGTTGGTAACAGTTCCTCTTTAGAGATTTGATAGACCTTGGAAGTGTCTAGTTCCAGAATTTTCTTTCTTGGGAGACTGTATTTAGTTGAAGCTATTTCAGTGATGGTTATAGGTCTATTTGAGAATTCTACTTCTTTCTGTTTGTGTCTAGGAAGGAGGCGTGCTTCTAGGTATTGTTCCATTTCCATCAGATTTTCATAGTTCTAGGAATAGAGATTTTTTTGTAGTAATCATTGAGGATTTTAGTAGTTCCTCAGGTGTTTGTTTTTATTTCTCCTTATCATTTTGCCTAGATGATATTAGAAATGTTATGTTTCAGATTCTGGTTTGTTTGGCCAAAGTATTCTCAATTTTATTAATCCTTTCAAAAAACCAACTTCTTGTTTTGTTCATCTTCTGAATGATTCTTCTGTTTTAAATTTAATCAAATTCTGGCCTAACTTTGGTTATTTCTTATCTTCTGCTGTTTGGGGGGTTGGAATGTTCGTGCTCTTCCAGTTGGTTTGGATGACCCATTAAGGTGTTGGCTTTCTTTCTTTCTTTTTTCTTGATGAAGGTCTGTCTGATAACTGGAATCCATATAGAATTCAAACTAATCAATAAGAAAAGAACAAATAAGCCCATTTATATGTGAACAAGAGACTTGAACAGAAACTTATCTGAAAAAGATAGGCTCATGGCCTATAAAAATATGACAAAATGCTCATTATCTTAATCATCAGTGAAATACAAATCAAAACCACCTTGAGATATCACCTAACTCCAGTAAGATGAGCCCTCATCACAAAATACCAAAACCCCAGATGTTGGTGTGGATGTGGAGAGAACGGAACAGTTCTACACTGCTGGTGGGAATGCAATCTAATATGACCTTTTGGAAAAGAAGTTTGGAAAATACTAAAGGAACTAAAAGTAGACCTACCATTCAATCCTGCAATTCCTCTACTAGGCAGATACTCAGGGGAACAAAAATAATTTTAGAACAAATAAATTTAAACCAGGATTTTTATTTTAGCCCAATTTATCATTGCCAGGACATGGAAAGAGCCCAAGTGCCCATTGACCCAAGAATGGATTAACAATGGTGTTTAATGTACACAGTGGAATACTATGAAGCCATTAAAAAGATGAAGGCTTCACTTCTTTTACATTTACCTGGATGGAGCTACAACATATTCAACTTCTTAGTGAAGTATCTCAAGAATGGAACAAGAAGTATGAATTCAATACTACTATGAATTCAATATAGAATCACCTACACATTCATACAAATGGTAAAACATAACTATAATCCAGAAAGTAGAAGTGAAGAAGAGAAGGAAGAGGATAGTGGAGGCAGGAGAAGGGAGGGGTTTGGGGGGGACCTCACACAATATGCATGAAGCAATGGAACATTTCAAAACTAATCAAGAATATAATGTAATGACTGTTTTAATCATTTCAATTTAAGCATTTCCCATGGATATCTAATCAGTACAGTGAACCCCTTATATGCATAAATGTACACAGTTAAGATTTAATAAAAAAATGAAGTCTAAGAATAAAAGATTTTAAAAAATCACAAATTAAAGGCCTGGAGTGGTGACTTACATCTCTCATCCTGTCACTCATGTAGTGATTGTTCCCAACTTAAGTCCTAACACTCTGTGAAGCAGAAGTCAGAGGTGAAATGTAACTGGGCTTTGTGGGAGTGCCACCTGTACTCCTAGATACTCTGGAGCCTGAGACAATGGGATTTCTTGACCCCAGGAGTTTGAGATTGCTATTATCTACAATGATGTCGGGGCACTCTATATACAGTGAGGGAGTAAGAATCTGACTCAAAGAAAATAATAGTCCCAACTTGAATAGTATGAATCAATGTGCCTTCCATGTCAATTCATGGTAGTGTGAGCAGGGACATAGAGCTGACTGTCTCCTCTGGCACTCTCACTACCTAGGTAATTATCATGGTTGGGGCATTTAAAGCATGTAACGTTTTAGAAAACATCTTTAAGTAGCTTTATTGAAATATGTAGTTCACCGCTTTCAAGTGTACAATTCTGTGTTTCTTAGTATATTCACAGAACTATACAGCTATTATCATAATCTAATTTCATAACTTTCTTCTTCCCCCACCCAGAGAAAGTCAATATGTACTAGCAATCACTTTCATCTTATCCACCACCATCCCCCACCTCCCGTCTATTCTTAGCATGCATTGTTTGACCTTGTCTTGATGTTTTCTTATACATTTAACCATAGTATATGTGGTCTTTTGTAACTGGACTTTTTCCCTTATCATAATGTTTGGAAGTTTCATTCATACTGTAACACAAATATGCACTTCATTTTTTTTAATGTTAAAAATATTTCATCATATGAACATAGCACATTATACCTATTCCATCTTCTCTAGGTCTCATTTACACTACTGAAGAAGTTCACTTCTAGTCTTAGGTTCTTAAATTATTTTCATCTTCAAGATGTGATGTGCCTATCAAATGCCTTTTCTGAATCTCTTGACACAATCATGTGCTTTTTCTTCTTTGTTCTATTAATGTAGTGTGTTCTATTATTTGATTTTCCTTTACTGAAGTAAACTCAATTTACTTGTGTGAAATCAAATTTGGTAAAGATGTTTTTATTTTGTATGCTACAGATATTTTTCTGTACATATATAGCCTATCGCTTATATATTTGAGACTGTTTTTCCCCACTTTGCCCCAGAAAAATACAGTGGTACCATCATAGCTCTAGGCATTTCATCCTGCTTACTTTAAGTGATCCTCCTGACTTGATCCTTCTTAGAACCTGAGAATACAGGCACATGCCACCACGGCTGGTAAGTTTTGCATTTTTTTTTAACAAGTGGGGTCTCACTAAGTTACTCAGTCTGCTCTGGAACTCCTTGCTTCTAGTGACCCTCCTACCTGGGCCTCTTAAAATGCTATGATTATGGGTGTGAGCTACAGTGGTCATTTATACATTTGTTTTGATGAAGGATTCTTTCTATTTTCATAACAGATTAGAGCACATAGATAAAAAAAAAAACCATCTTTTTCAGATATTATTCACCAACTCCACAATTCACCCATTTCAAGTATACAATTCAAGACTATACTTTAAGGGATCACTTGTATAGTTTGCACGTTTATTACTAGGGTTATTTTCCTGAACGTGTAGAAAGAGAGAGTGAAAGTGAAAGAGATAGGAGCTCGGCGCCTATGGCTCAAATGGCTAAGGCACCAGCCACATACACCTGAGGTGGTGGGTTTGAATCCAGTCCAGCCCACCAAACAATGACAGCTGCAACCAAAAAATAGCCAGGTATTGTGGTGGGCACCTGTAGTCCCAGCTACTTGGGAGGCTGAGGCAGGAGACTCGCTTGAGCCCAGGAGTTGGAGGTTGTTGTGAGCTGCGATGCCAGGGCACTCTACCCAAGGGTACAGCTTGAGGCTGTGTCTTAAAAAAAAAAAAAAGAAAGAAAGAAAGAGATAGGATATAAAGTGATGAAAGAAAGAAAATAAAGCAGAGAGAGAGAGAGAATGAGAGAGAGAGGGAGAGAGAAAATGGGAGGAAGAGTGGATAGGATCCCTTCAAACCAAGAGTTGGAGATGGCTGTATACTAGGCCGATGCCATGACACTCTAGCATGGGCAACAGAGTGAGAGTCTGTCTCTTTAAAAAAAAAATGAAGGAGGAATGAAATTTTGCTATTCACAATTTCCAAGAACAATATCACAATGACAAATGAATAGTCATATGGAATATGGGACTACATAAAATATCAAGTTTATTGTGGCCAGTGTGTGGAGGAACAAGTGAGTCAGGACAAGCTGGTTTGGGATTAGATAGTTGGGATATTGTCAGTGGATTTGAAGTGTAGGGATTGTGCAGAGATGTCTGTGACCTGGCCATGGAGTGATTGGGTTGGTCAAGGAAATATTGGCCCAGATTGAAAGAGCCCAGCAGAGGAGGTGGAGGGGACACTCTGGATTCATTAGTGTGCATATGAAAAGCCAGATATATGGCAAGGATTCGCGGTAGCTGCAGTTTCCAGGGGACTACAACAATCCAGGATGTCAAAGGGAAAGAGTTACATCAAATCAAATGCTTGATTAACATAGGTTTTAGGAAAACAATTCCATTCCTATATAATATTTTCTCTAATTGACATCCAATCTAGGAGTAAAATTTTTAAATTATATCCATGGTAAAAAGTGAAAAGGAGGGATAAGTCCCATAACAACATATTTCTTCATTTCTATATTGAGGCATAGTCCCATTTAGTTACCCTCAGTGAGTGTCTTGGTACCATAGCTTGTCACAATCTTCAAGTGTTGTCATCAAGTAAACCTATTCCCTCAGCTGGGAAATGAAGGTTCCTGCACAAAATCCGGCCATTTTTTATTCTTCAGAGATAGGGGTCTCACCCTTGCTCAGGCTGGGCTCCAATTCAGAAGCTTAGACAATGCAACTGACTAGGGCTTCCAAAGTGCCAAGATGACAGGCATGAAGCACCACTGCTGGCTGCAAACAACAGTTTCAGATATATCACCACTTCAGTTTTATATTTGCTTCATAGGATGTGTTGGCAAGTTTTCCTACTTTTTCTATGCTTTGGAAAAAGTTGTATAATCTTGGTACTAGTTCATCCTTAAAGGTTTGATAGAATTGGAAAGTGTCTAGTCCCAGACTTTTCTTTTTGGGGAGATTGCATCTAGTTGAAGCTATTTCAATGAGGGATATAGGTATATTTGAGATTTTTTTAAATTAAATCATAGCTGTGTACATTAATGTAATCATAAGGTACAATATGCTGGTTTCATATACAATTTGAAATGTTTTTTTTATTAATTGATAGCTGTATACATTAATGCAAACATGGGGTACATTGTGTTGTTTTCATATACAATTTGAAATACTTTCATCAAGCTGGTTAACATAAATTTCATGTCATTTGCTTAGTCATTGTATCAAAACATTTATATT
>CAUYQV010162856.1:0-18349 GCA_963574575.1 Galagoides demidoff | reverse complement strand
TTTTTTTTTTTTGAGACAGAGCCTCAAGCTATCCCCCTGGGCAGAGTGCCATGGCATCACAGCTCATAGCAGCCTCCAACTCCTGGGCTCAAGCGAGTCTCCTGCCTCCGCCTCCCAAGTAGCTGGGACCACAGGCGCCCGCCACAACGCCCGGCCATTTTTTTTTTTTTTGGTTGCAGCCATCATTGTTGTTTGGCGGGTCCTGGCTGGGGATTCGAACCCGCCACCTTAGGTGTATGTGGCTGGCGCCTTAGCCGCTTGAGCCACAGGCGCCGAGCCGAGAGGTCTGACTTTATAACCTACACTTTGATTCCGTGAAGTTTTTCTGTAGTTTTTAAATAAATTCTGCTTTTGTTCTGAGGAAATGTTATGGGCTAAACTGTGTCCCCTCAAAATTCTAAAATTCCAAAATTCCTGTGTTAGAAACCCTAAACTCCACTACCTTAGAATGTGACATATTTGGAGATTGGACCTTTAAAGAGGTGATTAAGTGAAAATGAGGCTCTTAGGGTTGGCCCTAATCCTATCTGACTGGTGTCCTCATAAGAAGAGAAAATTAGGACACACAGAGGGGACACCAGAGGCACCTGAGCAGAGGGATGACCATGTGAAGACACAGCAAGACAGCGGCCTTCTGCAAGCCAAGAAGAGAGGCCAAAGGAGAAACCAAATCTGCCAACAACTTAATCTGGGTCTTTGGGCCTCCAGAAGTATGAGAAAATGAATTGTCAGTCTGTGGACTTTTGTCATGGCTGCCCCAGCAGACTAATATAGTAAGTTTAATGTGGGTTTCACCATTGTCAATCCCATGTAGTAGAAAACTTGGAATCAATTGGATCAAAATATAAGAATATATTGGGTGGCACCTGTATTTGAGTGGGTAGGGTGCCAGACACATGCACCAGGGCTGGTGGGTTTGAACCCAGACTAGGCCTGCTAAGACAACAGCAACAACAACAACAAATAGTAAGGCATTGTGGCAAGTGCCTGTAGTCCCAGCTACTTGGGAGGGTGAGGCAAGAGAATCGCTTGAGCCCAAGAGTTGGAGGTTGCAGTGAGTTGTGATGCCACAGCTGTCTACTGAGGTTGATAAAGTGAGACTCTATCTCTACCAAAAAAAAAAAAAAAAAAAGAATATATATTATCTCGCATTGCTAGAAATAAGGACAAAAAGGGCTCCAAGGATGGTTAATCAATGACTCATGACATGGAGAAGGACCTGTGTTTTTTGTTTTGTTTTGTTTTATTTGTTTGTTTTTGAGATAGTCCCACTATGTTACCCTCAGTAGAGAGCTATGGCATCATAGCTCACAGCAACCTCAAACTCTTGGGCTTAAGTGATTCTCTTGCTTCAGCCTCCCAAGTAGCTGGGTCTATAGGCACCTGTCACAATACCTGGCTATATTTGTTGTTGTTGTTGTTTGTTCCGGTTGTCATTGTGGTTTTTAGCTGGCCTGGGCTGGTTTTGAACCCGCCAGCCTTGGTGTATGTGGCTGGCGCCATAACCACTGTGCTATGGGGGCCAAGACACTTTCTTCTACCTTTCCCAACTTAGCTTGTCAGTTTTGATCCCTTCCTGCTGTCAAGCTGGCTACAACTTTTCAGGACATGACTTTGTCCAGAAGAAGACATTATTATATTGTCTTCAATGTTTCTTTTTAACAGCAAGAAAATCCTTCTTAGAAGCCTTCCTGCATTCTTTTACACATGTCTTGTTGACCAGAAAGGCATCTTAGCCAATGACTACACTAATCACCAGCAATGAAAATAGAGCTAGCATGAAAAATCCACCCTGTATGAGTATGGTTTCAAGGACAATGGCAGGACCTAAATAAAATGAAGGTAGGGTCAAGTAAAAAGCAGAAAAACTGAATTTAGAGTGGGTAACCAAAGTGCCCCTGGTTCCCTTCACTAATGCTACCTAGGCAGAAATTTTTTGTATAAGATTATCATGGGAGATTTGGGGAAATGTATTACTGAAATAGTGACACCATCAACATCATTCTTCTGGTCTATCAATTTAATCAATATAGATCAAGAAAAACAAATAAGTTTGGATTTGTGTATTTTCATAACTCTGTGTGGTTTAAAATTTTTGTATGTATTCTGTCATTTGCCACAATACCAGTTTTACAGAATGAGAAACTGAAGCTCCGAGACTTGAAACGATCTGCACAAGGTCACACAATGTTTGTTCTTGAAACAGTGAAAACATGAGTAGGTGGCACATGTCAGTAAGTAGAAAGAGATTAGATATGCATAGATTAGAGAGATAAAGTAGTAAAGTCATAGAAATCTAGGTAAGCTTGTGAGGACTTTGAATGTCAGAGGCAGGAGTTTAAAACTGATTAATTATATAGTAAAATCTTAATCTGAAGAGTGATCTGATGAAATATTTCCATAAGATTGATCAACCAGTGGTTTATCAAAACAGTTCATAAGTGCTTTAACAAAATAGCAGACACAAGCCAGACTCAATTTAAGAATCATTCATTTTCCTTTAACCAAAATGTATTGAGCATATAGTAGGTGGGAGGTCATGTATTTAGCAGTAATGAGCAAGACAGATATGCCCACTTTCCTCATATCAACAAAAACCAGAAGGAGCTGAATTAATCAGGATAGGCTGGGCTATGCTGCTATAACAAATAAATACTGATATCATGGAGGCCGATAGCACTGAGGTGTGTTTTGGTTCATGTGACTTGTGAAACATGGATGTTTATCTTCCACCTTGTGCCTGTGCATTCGAGAACACTTGGTCTCCATGGGCATCGCAGTAGGTCGAGAGATGAAGGACGAATGCCAGTTCTAACTGTCTCAGCTTGGAAGTGACACACGTTACTTCTGCTTACGGTCCACTGGTGAGAACTGGTCATGTGACTCCTCACCTAACAAGAAAGGTTGGGGGATATGTGGGCAGGGAGCATGTGAATATTCCATAAGCAGTAACTGTGTCTGTCACAAGACTTTCAAAATAAATACCTTAGGTAAAGAACTGTTTCTTTATTTCCTTATAAAGTTATACTGTGCAAGGAACGGTTACGTAAACATCAATTTAATAATGACTTCTGCTTGAGGAAAAACAGCTTTCAGACTGTGTGTATTAAGCAGAAGATAAAGAATAACAAGTCAATACTAAAGAAAAAAGGTGACATTTTCATTTCTTGCCCTACTACAGTGATGGAGTTGAAAGAAAAGACCTTAATTTGCATCACAGTTCCTACCTGCTCCCTTTGTGTCCTTAAGCAAGTCATTTAACCTCCTGAGCCTTCTTCTTCAGCTTAAAAAAGAGAATAATACTTACGTACCCCAGAGAGATGTCATGAGGATTGAAATTTAAATACATGTGTATGCAAATATCGACATGGCACAAGAACTGACACAGAGCGTAAACTAATTAAACATTAAATGAGTCTGCTGCGTGTAGGTCAACACAGATTTGGGGTCAGAACTCCTAGGCATGTTTCTTGTGCCACCTTTCAGGTAGCTTCTTGCATCAAATCGAACTCAGCTACCTGGGTTTCAAAACTCCATTATTTTTCACTTCATATCCTGTCTCCTCCCCGTACCACTTCTTGACGTCTTATCTCATCAAGCTCTTCCCTTCAACCCTTACTCACTACTCTGCTAAACAATTTGACTTGCTGTCTGAAAATTTCACTGGGTCTCTGAAAATCTCTTCCCACATCCCTGATTGCATCAGATACTGGAGGCCTCTCCCTAGCTGGCCAGTCCCTCCAGGTGGACCATACTTTCTGCCCCATCCTCAGCAGGATTGGCCATCTGACTTGATTTGACCAGTAAAAAGTGAGTGGAAATGTGACCAGAGGCTTTGAGAGCCATCCCACGTTTCTTCCTTCTCTCTTTTTGTTCTGCATGAGACCAGCAAGCTACAAATAGATCCTTCTCTTCCAACGTTGGTCCTGAAATGAAGATGTGCAAAAGGGTAGCCGCTTGCTCAGTGGTGGACAAGAATGAGGTTGAGAAATAGAGCTCTGTGCTGGCAATCCACTAAGGTCATTTGTTACTGAGGCATAATCTATCCAAGAGATGGTCAAGTCAACCCCAAATCCCTGCCCCACCCCAACCCACACACATACCCTCTGTTCTTTATGTAACTGTGTTCAAGCCTCCCTTCCCTGGCCTGTTCTGTTCATCCTTCTTGCCTCCCCAGAATGCTGTCTACTTTCAAATGGCCTTCTCTATGAAGCTTCCTCTGATCATCCTGATCACGAATGCTCTCCCTTTGCTGACCAAACCCCATCGCATTGTCTGTAAAGATATCTGTAAATAAATGTTTGTTAACTACATTAGTAAAGAAATGCTTCTTCTATGGTACTGATTATCATGTTTTATTATTTTAATATAATAATTTCCATGCCTTATAATATTTAGTGTGGACACAGACCATGTTTTTTCCATATCTGGAAACTTAATAGCATATGCTTAGGCACACTGAACATTTGTTGAAAAATAAACGACATAGCTTTTGTTTCTGGGTAAGATGGAGGGATTGTACTCCACCCTTGCTCTTTCGAGAGCTGGCACTGAACACAGCTATGTAATGTGGTATTTGAAGCACACTGTGGGAATTCAGTTGGTGAGGGCTCAAGATTAAGAGAGCTCAGTCTTTCAGCAAAACAATAGCTGCCATGTGCTTTTGGAATGCAGAATGGGTTTTTCTTTTTTTGCAGTTTTTGGCCAGGGCTGGATTTGAACCTCTAGTATATGGGGCTGGTGCCCTACTCCTTGAGCCACAGGAACCACCCACAGAATGAGTTTCTTTAGACCA
Organism: Galagoides demidoff; assembly: GCA_963574575.1. NCBI lineage: Eukaryota > Metazoa > Chordata > Mammalia > Primates > Galagidae > Galagoides > Galagoides demidoff. The sequence goes on along the minus strand of CAUYQV010162856.1, from coordinate 13,554 downwards.
ATGACATGCAGCAACTTCCTTAAGTTCCTTTCTCTGGGTCTGAGAACTGGCCAGTTCCACAAAGGTTAACTAGAAAGTTGGCTCTTCAATGGCTGTAATTTTGTTGCTGTTATTGTTGTAGGCAGGTGGGATACCAACAGGGCTTCTGGTGATCTCTCCAAGTTTATGACTGTGGTGTACCTGGTAAGGGATGGGGAGAGGCACAAGACTGAAATACCCCCACAAGATCAGAAATAAAAGGGAAGGTGAAGAGGGATGGTTTATAATGCTTGGGGTGGTGTTCACATGACAATCTATGTGCCTTGAGAAATTCTCACTGGCCAGGCACAGTGCCTCACACCTGTAATCCTAGCACTCCGGGGGGTGGAGGTGGGTAGATTGCCTGAGCAAAAGAGTTCTAGACCAGCCTGAGCAAGAGCAAGAGCAAGACCCCATCTCTAAAAAATAGTTGGGTGTTGTGGTGGGTACCTATAGTCCCAGCTACTTGGGAAGCTGGGGATTGCTTAGGCCCAAGAGTTTAAGGTTGCTGTGAGCCATGACACCACAGCACTCTACTGAGCCATTAAGGCCATTCCAGCTTAAGGTTCCAGCCACACGCTAGTTCTGATCCACTGTGACTCACTTGGCCCAGGCTTCAGGGTGAGCCACAGAAGGGGAACCAGTTGTGCTACTTCATTATACAATTCCAGGGGTCCCCGTCCACGTTACCCAGGTAATGGAAGGGGGTTGCATCTGCCTTTCCCACTAGTAACCTTGACAGGAAAGAAACAGAGAAACACAATGTTCGTCTTCCTTGCGAAGACTACCTTTCTGTTTGATTTCTATCATATATAGTAGAGGCTCTGTAACTTGACCATCCAAGGCCCTGTAACAAACGGGTCAGCATACGAGGAGGTCAACATAAGGAACTAGTCTACTATACTGACATGTACATGTGGTGCATGTCTGGTCTATGAAAATTAGGTCAACTTAAGGAGGGGTCAGTGTAGGAAGGTGGTCAGCTGTGGAGATTCTATTGTATCTAACCATTCTTCAATTTCCAGAGCAATACTCAAAATCTTTCAATATTTCCCTTTCCTTCAACGTGTTGTGGAAGGACTGAGGAAGTGGTGAAAGCGAAATGCTTTTACCTGCTCTCTCTAAAAGAAAAAATCTCCTGTGCCAACCAACCTCAGAATTTTAAATATGAATTTTGAAAAAGTGCAAGTCCTCTAACTTGTAAAACATTAAATATTTGGGACGTACAGCTTTAATGACCATCCAGACGTCACAGCGGCTGGACAATGGGAGCTGCTGGACTATTGTGCGTTGGCCACAAAGCCATGAGGTGGCTCTTTCTCCGGGGTCAGGAGGTCAAGCTCCACAGCATTAATTTTGCTGAGTTTCTTTGTTATAAATCACAAACAAGGTCATTTATTTTCATTTTCTTGTTTCTAATTGCATGCATCTTCTCCGGAGGATGAACTCCATAAACAGGTGGCTGAAATGCTGGGGAGAAAACTTGAAACTCTTCCAGAAAAAGAGGGCATGTCCCACTCTGGTGAAACAGTTTGATGAGTTAGAGATTTAGTCACTGCAGGATACGCACCTGCACTGGTCTTCGGAAAGCAAACACTCATCTGCTTGGCGTGCCTGGATCTATGTAAATGAAGGGAGATTATTTTGCTGCTAGTCCTTGGCTGTGCTGTGATCAAACGCGATTGTTTCCCATTTCTTAAGAAACAGAATCTTTATTAGACTCCGTTCTTGCCTCGGTTATTTTTACCATTTTATTGTTCTACGGTTATTAAAAATAACATGCCATATAAATTAAGCCTAGAATCATGGATGCTTATCAAAGGAAGGATGTCACGAGAGGCTCCAACTAGGAGAGATATTTATGTGCAATGGATATAACTCTGTCATGAAAGGGTTTAATTAATATCTGCCTAGTGATATTTTTCTCCTTAATGCCCCTATTGCTGTTCCTTAGTGAGGAATAAAATATGGACGGACCCCCACCCGTGTGCTAAGAAAGTATTGGGTCTTCAGCTTTCATTTCTTAGCCAGTGGTCTTTGTAGGCAGCATGGTGGGGCCCCTCCTGACATAAACCGTCTGGGGCTTCCGGATTTTTACTCCTGTATAAGCCCCCTTCTCCAACATTCCCTTTGTTCCTTTGGGGAGGAGGGGAAATCTTTTTTCACTTGAGCAAAATAACAACTACCCAGTATTTGTTTCTGGAGTGTAATTATAAACTTCATTGTACATTCTTCCTGGCTTTGATGCTTATCTTGAAGAGTTCAGTGAAAATAAATTGTTTTTATGAAAGCAGAGAAACCATTTGATAAACACACTGTCTCTGAAAATTGTTCCTGCGAAAGAGGTCATTCTTTCACTTTAAAAGAAATAGAATAGATTTCAGAAAACAAGCAGGACAGCAGTTTAGGATTTCTGTGAATACAAACATTTTTTTCTTTTCTTTTCTTTTTTTTTTAAGAGGGTGTGAATATACTGAAAATTGCACACCTCCTGATTGAGTCGCGTGCATTGGTTTCTAAAATCGCTTTATTGAAGAGTTGCTCAGGTCACAAGCAAGTACTTGCTGCATTTCATCTTTCTGGGAATGAATTCTCAGCTTGGTACTTTTTTGTTACTAGGGTTTTGAGGGTTACCAGTCCGTAATTACTATATATCTGCCAGAACGTATGGGTGTAGCTACTTTTGGTAAAAGTGATAGTAGACTCGGAAAATGGTGAGTTTTTTAGAGCTCTTCTTGTGCCCAGCAGTACAGAGACAAACAACCCAAATTTGTTATAGTGTAACAGTATAAGAAGCAACCTGAAATATAATCACTGAATATGTATTTGTTATCATGGAGGAAAATTTGCTTATTTTTTTCCCCCCATTTGCCCGTGTTTCTGTATTTTTTGACCAAAGTAAAAATATCAAAATAGCTCACATTTTCAGAACAGAAAAGTTTGGAGTCATTGAAAACTGAAACTAACAATTGACTATAGTTTGGGACTTTATTCACACTGCAGTTCCTGTGTGGAACTCTCTGGGTGATTAGTTGTTTGTTTTTTTCCCCCCCAATTAATTAATTAATTAATTAATTTTGGAGACAGAGTCTCATGCTGTTGCCCAGGCTAGAGTGCATGGTGTCAGCCTAGCTCACAGCAACCTCATACTCCCGGGCTTAAGTGATCCTCCTGCCTCAGCCTCCCATGCTCCCAAGTAGCTGGGACTACAGGTACCTAGGGCAATGCCTGGCTAGTTTTTCTATTTTTAGTAGGGGTGGGGATCTTGTTCTTGCTCAGTCTGCTCTTTAATTCCTGAGTTTAAGCAGTCCACCCACCTCAGCCTTCCAGAGTGCTAGGATTACAGGTGTGAGCCACCGTGGTGATTAGCTTCAGATCCTGCACTGGAGACGTGTAATGAGGGCCCCAAGGTCAGAATGTTTCCTCTCTACCGTGTGTAGGTTCATAACTGTGAGAACCTTGGTAGGTTATGACTTGATTTTATCTGCACGTGACTTAGACTATGAATAAGAAGTGTCGATTCTCTAACATGAAACTCTCTTAAAAATTTCGTGGAGTTGGTTATATATGTAAGAATCCAGGCTGCAGGAGAATGCTATGGTTTAGGATATGAAGCCAAATTCAGATATATTTTACCAATATAAGACATTGGCTGTTACTATGGGAATAGATGAGAAGAAGCCTGAGCAGCCCCAGCCTTGTTAATTTCCATTTGAGCGACTGTTAATTTGTCTACATTACAAATTGCAAACAAGGATCATAATATTTGGAGAGGAGTTTTCATCGCCCAAAACCCAAGAGAATTAAACCATATATATGGTTTCATCATCTCATCTGGGCAAGCAGAACACAGAGGGGTTAAGTAACTTCCACAGATGCCTAAATGTGGGAGTCACAGTATGATTTTTGGTTATAAAACTCAGCAGGTTTAATGCAGTCCTCACGGAGACTTTCTTGCATAATTTGGAACCAGACAAAGAAGAGATTTCAGAGTTCTGTCAAGATGTAGTTTTTTTCCAAAATGTAAAGTTTTGTGTATTCTTTTCCTTTTTTTTTTGAGATTCTTTAATGACACCAAGTATTTAATTAGAAACATCAAACTAATAAGACTGACAGTTTTGGCTCAAATCATCTAAAAACCTTAAAGGAGTTTTCTAATGCTTAAAAATTATATTTTGGCCGCACAATTGATTCCTGTGTGGCCCTTCTAAATCGATAACTGTTAGCACCATTCCGCATGATTTCAAAGCATATTTTAGATATGTTCTTGGAGAAGCTTCTTCAAATTCAAGGCTAACCTAGTATAAAGAAAACCTTTGTCTCTGCCATTTCAGAAAGATGACTGCTGATAGACTGAAGAAGGTGACACCCTTAAATAACAAACAGCATGGTAGTTAAACCGGTGTTAACTTTTTAAAAGCATCATTCTAAAATTTTTAATGGATGGGCTTCAAGTCTACTAGAACTCTTAAAATTGGGAGGGATTTGGAAAGCAATGGAGAGTTGAATCAGATCCATTGTAAATGCAACAACATATAATTCAAGTTTTAATGTATACGAAAGGCCTATACCAGCAGCGTGCAAAAGGCCCTCCCTTTCTTTTCTCTCCTGCAACGTAGATTGTTCTCCAGATCTGAGGTCCTGGATACACTTTTCTGAAATCTTCCCATAACCAGGTTCTCTCCTGGATACATTTTTCTGAAATCCTCCCATAACCAGGTTCTCTCTGCAAATAATGTCCTATATTCAAACATTCTCCTCTTTCCCTTCGACTCTTCTTTCCTTTCTTCCAATTTTTCCTTCTAAACTTCCTTTCTTAAATGCCAGTTTATTTATTGCAAACAAACTATGTCCCAAGCCTGGTCTGGGGTTCTTAGGATGGGGCAGTGATGTGGCAGGGTGCACTGTCCCTTCCTTTGAGCCCTCTTCTGCAGACACCAGGGAGGACCCAGCATCCTCACACTGGGTGTGAATTTGTTTTTTTCGGATTTTTCTCTCTAGAGCAGCAGTGGCTGTGGGCATAACAGGATTTCCAGGTCACCAAATGGTTCGGGACGCCTGTGGATTCGTGTATCAGAGTGTGCATGTGCGTGGGTACGCACATGAGACTCCGTTCACAGGCCCCCCCTCCACGCACATGAGACTCCGTTCACAGGCCCCCCCTTTGAGGACTTCCATATGCATCCTATGGGATCCCCTTTTTCATTCGCAGTGCCTGAAATAGTGTCTGGCGCGTAGTAGGGACTTAAGAAAATAGCTGCTGTATGAATAGAGACTGGGCAAAAACCCAACCCAACTCCGCAGCCTTCCCAAACCACCCAGAGATCATCTCATTCTTCCTGGTCTCAACATTTACGTCTACAGTCCCATCACCCATGTTAAAATTTTCAATTCAGAACTTTTGTTTACCTTACCCCCAAAACAAAATATAAGATACAGACCAATGAATACTGTTCCCCTCCCCTTAGCATCCTAACAGGGAAAGGGACTCTAAGTGAAAGACTTTTCCAAAACAAAGGCTAAGAGGTGGTGTGGAATGTGATTCGGGCATTCCTAACCCTTGAGAGCGTGGGGGCGGGGACAGGGAGTAAGGGGAAGGTCCTCACTTCAGCTTCAAAGCTCCAGAGCCCAGGGCTCTGTGGATCTCCTCAGCCCACATGCAATTCCCACCCTCGCAGCTAGCGAGTTTCCACTGCGAAGCGTATTTGTATTCCTGATCCTCGAGGTCTGATTACAACTTCAGGTTTAGTCTCTGTAACTGTGATTATACTTTCCTTCATCTTCAGTAATCAAGCTCAGATCGCTCCAGATGCACGACGAACGAGCAGGTGAAGAGTGTGGAGTGTGCAACGGAAAACTCGGCTCCCCAGCCGTTTGGTTCCTTGTTAAGAGCTAACTGGAAAGAAGACAAAAAAAAATTTCTCTTTTGGTACCCCAGATCAGCAGGCTCTGCCCCTCTCCTGTGTCCAGATCCTGCACTGTAAGCCATTGTTAAATACTAATCGTGAAACTTAAAAGATGTTCTCTTGCGAGACAACAGGTGGCCACTGCAACCTCGAGCTCTGATTGGTGGAAAGGCCACAGGCGCCCAGTGGCCCCGAGAAAGGGCCTCCACTTCTGCGTTTCAAGAACTTACTCAATGGGGTGTTGTCCTGATAATATCTCAGCTCACTGCCAATTTGTGCAACCCGCTGGGCCATTAGGGAGCGCCGCTGGGTAGTCACAGTTAAATGGAAAGTAGGGAGAGGGGACCAAAGCTTTTTCGGGGGGAGGGGTCTCGGAGTCAATCCCGGGACAATACCAGCAGTGGTTCCTTTCCTGAATACACACCGCTCTCTCTTGCAGTCTCCGGACTCGGGTCTTTGCTAGGAGAAGAGCAATACACAAACTTTCACCTCGGTGAAGTTTATTTTTTTTCTGCCTGGTACCACAGAGATAATAAGAGTGAAGGCAGGCACACGGGTGTCACAAGCCTGAGCGTCTACTTTGGAGAACAGAAAAAATGGACAGAAACCTATGTAATACTTGTCTGAAAAAGTTCAGGCCCTGGGCCAGCTAAGTGCGAACAGGGGACAAAACTTGGTGAGCGTCCTAGGAAATGTTTCAAAATTTCTGCACGCCTGTTGAAGTAGCTCACAGATAAACCCGGGAGGAGGCCGATCTCACAGCCTCTCCATAACGTTTCCATCTAGTATAAAGACCCTTCCCTTCGCCCAGGCTGAAGGCCAAACTCTCAAATTAACTCAAAGTAATGAAGCCGATGAGAAATAAATAAATAAATAAATGTAGCTTAAAGAGAAAGAAATAAAGAGGGGGGGGTGGGCGAGTGCGGAGTGAGGAAGTTAATCACCCAGAACCTTTTAGGAAAATAGGGACATTTTCTCTGCGAGAGCAGTGAATGATCCGCCTAGATCCAGTTACTCAAATGCCTTTCGAATATACACAAGAGCAAAGAAAATACTAAGAGAACCGACACGAGGCTTAACCTGGGAAGCTTCAAGTCCGCCTACCTGCGAAAGGTCAGGCCCCAACACTCCTTCTGGAAAATACCACAGGTGTACATGGGGGCCCGGCTCCCGGCTACCGGGAGGCACTCGAGCAGGTTAGCTGCTGGGTTAGCTGTGCCCACGCAGGGAACATTCGAGGGGCAAGGCGGGTAGGGGAGAGGGGCTCGAGGACAAACACCCACGAGGAAGGAATGGGGACAAGGAGAGGAAAGCGACGGGACGAGGGGCGAGAAGGGAGCGCGCGGCGTGGGATGCTGGGGCCGAGGGAACTGGTGGTCGGGAAGGAGGGGGGTGGGACCCACGGGGGACAGGGCTGCGGCCGGGCTGCCGCTTCGCCGAGGAAAGGAGGGGCGCTCCGAGCGCTCCCAGGCAGCGGGGACAAAGAGGACCGGAGAGGGAAGAGGGGGGCGACGTGGGCAGAAGAGGGGCCGGGAGAGGGGGCGGCCGAGGCGCGGGTGATGGGGACCGCGAGGGCCGAGCGAGGCGCGGCGTGAGCCGAGAGGGCCCGCGCGGGGCAGGGGCCGGCCGGGGCGGGGCCGGCGCGCCCGGAGGCGGTCCGGGCCGGGGAGCGCACCGGCGGGGCGGGCGGCGCGCCAGCTGCCCGCGGTGGGAGGGGCGGAGCGGCGGCGGCGCGGGGAGGGGACCGGCGGCGGAGGCAGGAGGGGTAGAAGGAGGGGAGGGGCCGGGCCCCTTGTCTCCGCGGCTCCTCTCCTCAGTCCGCCCGGGGAGGAGGAGGAGGAGCGGGGCTGGCCGCCGCCGCCGTCGCCATCCCAGCCTCGCCCAGCGCACCTGAACTCGCCGCGCCGCCCCGGGCCCCCGCGCCGCGCCCCGCGCCCCCGGCGCCCGGCCAGCGCGCAGCGCTGCCTCGGTGTCCCGGCGGGGCGCGTCCCCCGGGCCGCCTCCCGCTCTCCCGCGGCTCGCGTGGCCGCGCCTTTGTGTGAGGCGGCCGCGGCTCCCGGGCTCCTCCGGCTCCGGTCGCGGCGTCCCTACAGCCGCCGAGTCCCGCGCGCCGCCCCCGGGCGCCCCTGGCCGGGCGCCCCCGACGGTGGATCTAGCGGCCGCGAGGAGGCGGGCCCCGGCCCCGGCGAACCCCAACCCCGGCCCCCGGCCCCGGGCCCGGCTCCGGCATGGATGTGAGGTTCTACCCCGCGGCGGCCGGGGACCCCGCCGGCCTGGACTTCGCGCAGTGCCTGGGGTACTACGGCTACAGCAAGGTGACCGGGCCGGGCCGGGGCCGGGGCCGGGGGTCTGTGGGGCGGGGGCCACGTTCTCATCTCAGGCGCTCCCGCGCCCCACCTCACCGCCCGCTGCACTTTCTTTCGCCTCTTTTCTCACTACCTACTCCTTTCTCTTTGCGCCTTCGCCTCTGTCCAACTCTCCTCTTTCTGCCCCCATCCCACCGTTCTTTTTGTCCCTCTACTGGCGTTCTCCTCTGTCCCTCCGCCTCTCCTCCCACCTCCCAGCCAGATTCTCCTTTGCTGCCCCAAAGAAGCTCAGAGCAGCCCGAGGACTGAAAGAGGGGGCTCGCGCGTGTGATTCTTTGTTGCTGTTATTAGTAAACACGATCGCAGCCTCCCCAGTTGGAGGGGGGAAGCAGGGGTCTCCCTGATCTCTTGGTCCGATGATCTCGTCCCCTCCTCCCAAGTCCATTTTACCTCCCCCACTCACTTGAGGGCTGGCCTCTAGGCCACTTAGGGAAGGAAAGACACAAACTTTTGAGCATGCCTTGGACCGGGAGTGGGGAGGGGGAAGTGCTGGGACCCCCGCAGGTGGCCCTTGCTGCCTTCTCACTAGGGCGCTTTGGACCACTCAACCTAGCTGCCCACCCTCCCGGTTAGCACAAGTGCCTTCTGATCTTTATTTGTTTTTTTGGGGGTGGTGGTAAGTTTTACATTACGGGGAGGACGGGGTTGGAGACCCCCACACCACACCCTGGGCCCACCCCACCTTCCCTTCTTCCTCCTGTGCCAACTTGGAGGCCGAGCGTTTCAGGTGGCCGGAGGTGGACTCAGCAGGGCAGCCGGCGCGGCTCGGAGCAGCGAGTTGGTGCGGGAGCCGCTGCCCGGGTGTCGGGGCGCGCTGACCCGGCTTCTCTGTACTTCCTGGAGCCCCCAGGGCTGAACGGGGCGAAAACATCACCCAGTGGGCGATGTTCAGGGAAAGAGCCGGGCTTTGGATGGCTTCTGATTTTCGAACGTGGTTTTTCTTTCCCTTCCTTCTCCTCCCTCCTCCCCCCACCTTTTCTCTCAAATCGTAGTTTGTTTATGATGGCTTGGATAACTGGAGAAATAAAGAGCCTGCTGAAAGAAAGGTGCTATATAAAAGTAATGAATCAATAACTGGAAGAGGAGGAATGGTGTCTAGTGGGGGAACAGTTCGCTGTGCCCCATGGCTGACGGAGGCTCCCGTTCCTTTCTATTTGTTTATACTCCGTTCCCAACTCCAGTGCTGAAGTTTGGAAAAGACCATTAGGATCTCTCTTGCTCGCTCCTGTGCCATCGTCACTGGCTCCGAGTCTGGGGTCGTGGGCCTCCCCACAAGTGTAGAAAGAAGGGACTTTATTCCGTGTGCTTTAACCCTTTGGTAGTGGGGAGTGTTCATGTCCTCAGAATTCTACGAGTCGATGCCGTAAAACATTTTAAAGAGAAGCAAGGAAAGGCCGATGGCTGTAGCCAGAGTTAAGGAACAGTTTGTGTCCTCTGGAGTTTGGATTTGCTCAGGTTATTAACAGCTTTACAAACTCCCCCACGTATGCTCAGTCAGGGACTCAGGCAGCCTAATTAAGGACGTGGTGTTTCTGAGAAGCCACCTAATTGTTCCAGTGGGGTATTATTTATCTCCTTACAACTTAGCCAGTGTATGCAAGCCTTGTGTAAACTGGGCATGCTCTTATTTCTGGAAGCTATTACCTTGCTTAATATAACTACTTCTTTCTCTGTTTTAAGATCAGCGGCACTCGAATGACACCAAAATAGAAACGTATTGTAGGAATCCAGTCACTGCAATGCTGGCAAATCTGGGAGCACTAGGGTCCCAAGGGTACTTCAGGGGACCAGAGAAATTGTGGGGGGTTTTATGTATGTCTCTTTATTTCTGAGAAAGGATGTTTTGAGTTAATTTAAACTCAGAACACTTATTTCAGGGAAGGTTTATAAAGCTGGAAAACAGTATTTAGTGAGATGCTTATCCCACTGCAGGAGTGTGGATGCAACTTGGTTTGCTGTCTTTTCTTAATGCAGCCGTTGCCTGAAATAACTTGCTTTCTTAGTAATTTGGCGATCTGATCATCATAAGTGCTCTGTGCACCCAATTTATGAAAGTTAGATACAGTGGTTGGTATTGGTAGGAATCAAATTGTACTTAATCTAAGGGATGTTTGCATTTATTTCCTTGGAGGTGAAAATATAACAATCTGTAAACTGAGTCCCCATAGTATATTTTCCTACCATCATTAATTTCAGGAGTACAAGGCCCAATTTTATTTCCTGTAATTTTTCTTTATATAGACAGTGTAGTAGAAGGGGGAGAATTAATTTTATGGGTATAAAACAGCAAGTACTAATTAAAGGTTTATAGCATTTTGTTTCACAGCTAACTTGTGTGTCTGCAGTGGTGCTGTTCAGTATAGGTTTATATCGAAAATGTAAAAACTAGCTCACAAAGACACATTTTTATTTTATTTGAAAATGCCTAACTTATTAATCCCTCAAGACTTTTGATGACACACATCTTTCAGGATGGGAAATGATAGATTTCACGGAACGTGTGTTTCTGCCCTGTCTGGTTTTAATGACCATCTGGGAAACTTTAGAAGAAACACAAGAAGAACTCTTGGCTCTAGGCTGAACAAGTGAAAAGTTAGCACTTATCTTTAAATTTATTTACAAACCGTGAATAATAGAGTTTCGTTCATTTTTCTCTTTAACAAATGACCAGGGCCCTTTGTATAAATGATATGCGTGTGTATTATCTTTACATTCTGTGAGTACATGGATCCTTTTCAGATGTCAGCTCATGAAAGTGTACTCTGTCTATGGAGAATGGATGAAAGAGTTTTGAGGGTTCAAAAGTCGTTGCAAGTAGAATAACTTCAAATAAAATATAGCCAGGATCATTAAAATCAGTTAATAATTCATGAACCAGCCGCTGATGTATAAACTTAAAGTTATCTCTATTTTCTGAGGGTTAATTTCCATTTTAATTTCAAGTGGGAAATCTACTGTTTGAACATTTCTTTTTCTGATGTGGCTAACGTATTAAACTAAAACCTGTATATTACAAAAATAAAAAGTCCTTATGCTGCTCAAGTGAATTGGTGACTCCTTTGACAACATATTTGGCATTATTCTTCTCCTGGGTTTAATTTGTCTTTTCACTAGTAAAAAATAATATGCAGAATATCACTTGGCCTGTCAGTATTTCCAATCCCCAAATCGAAAATCCAGAATGCTCCAGAATCCAAAACTTTCTGAGTGTTGATGTGACGCTCAAAGGAAGTGTTCATTGGAGCATTTCAGATTTTGGACTTTTTGGATTAGGGATGGTTAACCGGTGAGTGTAATGCAAATATATCCCAAAGGTGAAATCTGAAACACTTTTAGTCCCAAGCATTTCAGATAAGGGTTATTCAACCTGTAGTTGTCAGAAGTGGGCTACCCCAAAATAAGATACTGTATTTAATTAACGTGAGGGCATAAGTGAGATGAAATCATATAGTGAGTTAATCATGAACTTGGATTAAACATTTTTAGGGTTTTTCTTTTCCTTTCAAAACATGGCTATTGACTTGTGACCCTGGCTAGATTAGTCCTATGTCGTTTTTGCTCTATCAGTCCCAAACTTGGCTTTCTAATTATTATGTGTGTTGCTTATCGATCACGCTGCTTAATTAAGTCATTCCAATGTCAGTGCTTTGACTCCACCTCATTGGGTCTCCCCCTTGGCTGGCTTGAAGGGTAAGAGAGACTGAAAGGCAATTTGTCATTTGTCTGTCTTCCAGGGGACCATGATTCAAAATGAGAAAATGTTAAGAGGGTAATTTGATTGTAACTCTTTGCACTAGCATGAAAACCAATTTCTAGAGTATGGAATGTGGGAGTGTTGAATTTTGAGAGCTAATTGAGAGATTTCCATATCCTTTCCTGGCAGGTCTTCAAGCAAGATACTGAGGCCACATGGTGAAAAAGAAATAAGGTTTTTCTAAGAACTTTACATTGGGGTCATAAAGACAGCTAGTTACGCTACATAAATATGGGTTTGTGGCCAAGTGGGAGACACACCACATTTAAAGGGGTACCCCTGGTCAGCATTAGTAGATTATTGGCATGCCAACATTCGGGCCCAATTATCTCTACATCTTGCAGTTTTGTTTTTTTTTTAAGAGAATGGTGATCTGGACTTTTAGGTAAGATAGGAATCTTTTGTGTTGGCAACAAATTAAGAAATAATTAAAATCATTATGTGAGACTCCACATGCTTGTGTGCTGCTGCATTATAATTTTTATCTTAGAGAAATTCATATCTGGATGAGGATTCAAAAGTAAAATTTTAGGCAGTCACTGTGGTTTATTTTCAACTATGTGGACAGTTCTGCTTTCATATCCTACTGTGCGGACAGTTGAAGAGAGTGGAGCAGAACCAGGTAACAGAATTTGTGATAAGTGTAAAGAAGATTAGACTTCACGGCAAGGCGGTTGGTTTCAAGTTGGTACTCAGGGCCTTTTTAGAACCTTGGCAGGTCCTCAGCACTATTGATCTGGGCTCTCCTCTGCATCCTATCAAACATTAAAATGCATCCATATCCTGCATATAATATAATACATCCATATCCTGCCATGTCCAAGTTGATGCGAGTCCATGACTTATGTTTACATCTTATAGACATTTAGTTTCACATCTGTTAGTTAAAATCTTGTACTGTGGTTTTTTGGTGTTGTGTGGCCAGTTCATTTTTTCTTCTCACATTGTAAACATTCTTGTAGGCCGTTGAGGCCCTTGAGAAGCATGTAGTTCTAGGTGTCTGGTCTATAGTGACTATCAGATGAAAAAGTCCTCCTTCCACTAATGAGAGGTCTACACAGTCCCCATGTGGTCACTCTGAACAGGGGACTGTTGGTAAAAGTCCTGTGCTCAGCAGAGACTAGCATTTCCTTAGCCACAGAAAATTAATTTTAGCCATTTTAGATGAAGTCAACAAATGGACATGGTCTCAGTGTTCAAAGTGTGTGTTGATAGTTCCAGGAACTGTCTACTTTAGGTTATAAACTCATCAGGATAGTGGATTGACTGGAAGACTTGTTTTGTTCAAAGTATCGTAAGAATGGAGGAAAAAGTATCCAATGTACACACCTTTATTATGAAACTAATTTATACCTTTTATATGAAAGCTGTAACCAAATAGCCTAAGAATGTGGGGAGGGGGGAGGGAGAAGGGAGGGGGGAATGGGTGGAGGGAGGGGGATTGGAGGGACCATTTTTGAGGTATATCTTACAGGGGTACAAGTGAAACTCTCTAAGAGTAGAATCAGAA